>MJUU01069839.1:15776-36761 GCA_002080025.1 Modiolus philippinarum | reverse complement strand
CCCCCCCCTTGTCAAAAAAATGACAGGGGTTTTCCCCTTATAATCTAGTTTATACACATTTCTGAAATTGTGAAGCAAAATTTTTATTTTGAAAGATTCAGCTCCACTATCCATTACAACCCATTTCAGACCGCCATCCAAAAAAATTTGGGCAGGGGTTCCCCTTATAATCCAAGTTATACATATTGCTGAAATCAGTTTTAAAACATTCAAAGTCCCCCTTTCAAAATAAAGATTTGGCAGGGGTTCCCCTTATAATCTAGTTTGTACAAATATCTAAAATTGCGAAGAAAAATATGTAGCAGAATACTGTTTTTCTAAGATTCAATCTTCTGGTTTGGTTTCCATGGCAACTGAAAGCTCCACTCTCCATTAAAACACATTTCAGACCACCATTCAAAAAAAAAAACTTGGGCAGGGGTTCCCCTTATAATCAAGGTAATATGTATTGCTGAAATCAAAACATTCCGAGTCCCCCTTTCATAAAAAAAAATTAGCAGGGGTTCCCCTTATAATCTAGTTTATATTGTGACCGAAAATATGTAGCAGAACACTTTGTTTCAAAGATTCAGTGTTCTGGATTGGTTTAAATTGCAACTGAAAGCTCCACTATCCATTACAACCAATTTCAGACCACCATTCAAAAAAAAATTTGAGCAGGGGTTCCCCTTATACTTCAGGTAATACGTATTGCTGAAATCAATAATTTAAACAAGTGAAGACCCTAAAAGATGTCTGGCCGGTCCCTGCTGGCCTCTAAATTGATGTGAAATCTAAGTGAACTAATCAGAAAATGACCATGCTTACTAGATTGTAAAATTGAGGTCAAGGACAAAAGTCACCTCCCAGACTGACATGTACTACCAAAGACCAACCTATATACCAAATATTATCAACCTACCACTTCTAGGTATTGAGAAATGGACTTAAGCAGAAAAACTTAACATGGCCACTAGACCGTGAAATTGAGGTCAAGGACAAAAGTCACCTGCCAGACTGACATGTACTACACAAGACCAAATATTATCAACCTACCACTTCTTGTTATTGAGAAATGGACTTTAGCAGAAAAACTTAACGTAGCCACTAAACCGTGAAATTGAGGTCAAGGACAAAAGTAACCTGCCAGACTGACATGTACTACCCAAGACCAACCTACATACCAAATATTATCAACCTAACACTTCTAGTTATTGAAATATGGACTTAAGCAGAAAAACTTAACATGGCCACTAGACCATGAAATTGAGGTCAAGGACAAAAGTCACCTGCCAGACTGACATGTACTACCCAAGACCAACCTACAAACCAAATATTATCAACCTACCACTTCTAGTTATTGAGAAATGGACTTAAGCAGAAAAACTTAACGTGGCCACTAGACCATGAAATTGAGGTCAAGGTCACATAACGTTATGTCCGTCAGGTAGCACTCAATTAGTACTACCACTGGACCAAATATGATGTTCCTACATCAAAGAGTTTTTAAAATATCCTGCATGAAGTAAAAGTAAACGCCGTAGCCGTTGCCGTCACCGTCGCCGTCGCCCTCGTCATACTTTGCACGCATATGTCTCGCTTTCGCGACTTTCGTCGCGGGCGAGACAAAAAATCAGAATACACAAATGTTTTTTTTTTTTAGTTTTCATCTAAGATTTTATTTTTACTTGATATTGCAAAAAACTTGTAGTAATATTGAACACTTCTTTATAATAAATTAATTACCTCCCAAGTTTTATTACCTCCCTTTTTTAAATTCTGACTTTCATTCTATCTAATTTTAAGTTATTGACACCCAAAAAAGTGTGTTTGTGAACATAATTATAACTATAAAATAAATTAACATGTTCTAGCAATATAAACTACAGCTGTCAGCAAAGCCTGACTAAAACCCCCCTGCAACTACATTTGAGTACCAAGGCATGTCATTTTGAAATTTGACCTTCAGCAACATGGTAATTGGAAAGTAAATCTAATATCAGGACTGAAATTATTCCAATCGGTTCATATCTGGTACATGTACTTCATTTAAAGGGTAATACACTAAATAATATATAATTTGCTGGATACAAACCTGATTTAACCAAGCTTTCGGCACAAAATGAGCAAAGATTTACTATCATTAAGGTCAAAGGTCAAAGTCAAGGTCACAGTGACCTAAATTTGGTTTGCGACACATCGTCCTCCCACGATGCATCCACATTTAATAATCCTAGGTGCTATGGTACAAAAGTTCTGCTTCGGACACGGTTTTACTATAATAAAGGTCAAAGGTCAAAGTCAAGGTCACAGTAACCTTAATTTGATACTCGGCACATTGTCTTTCCTTGATGCATCCACATACCAAGTTTGATAATCCCAGGTGCTACGGTACAAAAGTTCTGCTCCAGACACAGTTTTTCTATCATAAAGGTCAAAGGTCACAATCAAGGTCACAATGACCTAAATTTGGTATGTGACACATTGTCTTCCCATGATGCATCAACACACCAAGTTTGATAATCCTAGGTGCTACGGTACAAAAGTTCTGCTCTGGACACAGTTTTACTATCATAAAGGTCAAAGGCAAGGTGACAGTGACCTAAATTAGGTACGTGACACATTGTCTTCCCATGATGCATCCACACACCAAGTTTGAGAATCCTAGGTGCTACGGTACAAAAGTTCTGCTTCGGACACCGTTTAACTATCATGAAGGTCAAAGGTCAAAGTCTAGGTCACAGTGACCCAAATTTGGTACGTGACATATCATCTTCCCATGTTGCATCCACACACCAAGTTTGATAATCCTAGGTGCTATGGTACAAAAGTTCTGCTTCAGACACAGTTTTACTATCATAAAGGTCAAAGGCAAGGTGACAGTGACAAAACTACTTTTGTATGAACAATAAAATTTTTCTTCGCTATTTTTGTTATCAAATAATACCGAACATGTGATTTTAGGCTTTATTGAAATGTTTAATTTTTGTTACATTTTTAGAAGTTGTGACCTTGACCTTTGTTGCACGGACCTCAAAACCATTAGGGTTCCTCCTCTAATCATAACTCATGTCTATGCCAAGTTTCATTTGGATATGTAATGTGGTTCTGGAGATATTGTGTGGAAACGAATAAGTCAATTTTTTGTTCTATTTTTAGAATTTGTGACCTTGACCTTTGACTACAAACCTCAAAATCTATAAGGATCTCTTCTAATCATAACTCATGTCTGTGCATAGTGTCATTTAGATATGACATGCGGTTCTCAAGATATCATGCGGTAACCAAAAGTTGACTCCCGGACACCCGAACGCCCAGACACCATTCATCAAATTATAAGCGGAGTTTGACTTCGTCGCAACTCGACTAAAAATTGCCCTAAGGGCAAGGTCAAGGTCAAAATGTCTACAAGTATGGTATCAAAAGAAAGCTCTCATCACAAGGATGTCACATACCAAATACATGAAATATCAACATCCTAGTTCTCCAGGTCTCCATTCCATTAAGCCAGGTTAAAGTTTTGCTGACGCCGACTTCGAGATGCTGACGCCGGGGTGATGACAATAGCTCTCTGGACATTCATCCCGGCGAGCTAAAAATATTGTGAGAAAACTGAAGTATGACATAAATTTCCAATGTCAATGAGTAACATGAGTTATAATTGTTGCAGACACCTTGTACAATAGTAAAAAGGAAGTGTCATTTAATTTGTTTAAAGTCACCCTTGTACTCAGTTCAATTGTTTAAACAAATTGCCTTATTTGACATTGAGTTCGGTCAATCCAATGACAACTTTAGCAGCACAGATCGCACTTAAATGCATTCTCAACTCGGTTTAAATACTATTACTCCGGTGCAATTGATTTGTGTATTCTAAAATCCTCCAATTGAATACAATAACTTGACCTTAAGGTCAAAGGCAAATGTCATATGAAAGTCAAATTGTACCAAATATTCAACTTTGTTGTGATACACTTATATGTATTTGCCAAATATCTGAGAACTTCATTGTAAAATCAGCAAGATAAAGCCCTACATACTGAAAGTACAGCTCTTAGGACTATGACCTTTGAACTTTAAATAAGTATGTTTGGACCATGTCAGATAGCGACAAGAGACATTTTCTGAAAGATCAAACATTACACTTTTGTTGAAGATAATAAAAGTCAATAGGGCTTTCAGGTAATTTAAAATTTGCCTCCTTGTCGCTCCACTATAGGTCGAATTCCAAAAAAAAAAAATCACAGGTCTTTGAGAGTTTCAGGAGATTCAACAAAATAAGAATCAAAGATTTTTGCAATTTGACTTTTGAAAATGATCATTATGACTGAAAGGAACTGAAAAAGTTATGATTGCAGCAAGGTACAACTCTAAAAAATAACTGTTCTTGAGAGTTCCAGGCATGTAAACCAGAATTGGAATGAAAAACTTTTGCAATTTTGTTATTAGAAATGTTTGTTCGATTCAAATCTATTAAAAAACATTGTTGCTAAGAAGAATATCTAAAACCGGCTTGTCTTGAAGAGTTTCAGGAAATTTACCAAAGTTGGAACCATGTTATTTAATTCTTTAGTGTTCAAAATCATGTTTGATACTTAAACATTGTTAAAATTTGTAATTGGATGCAAAATTTCAAAAATTATTGATCTTTAACAATTTCAGGAAATTTACCAAAGTTGGAATCGGAACAAAATTCCAACATTACAAAAACAGGAAAACAGCCTGTTACACATCTTCTCAATTTATGCAGAAATGTCAATGTTAATGTTATTCAATCGAGATTCAAAGACTCTATTCTACTTCTTAACAGCTAAGATTGAAAATTTTTAGCAAAAAATTAAGTCCAAATTTGGAACAAGATGTGTTTTGTGAAACACTTATGCCCTCGGGTAGGCATTAAGAAGAAACATTTAGCAACTTTGAACAACAATGAATGTCTTTCTAACGAAATAATTTGTAGAAATAAATTCTGGTATCAGCGGATTGCAATTGGATGCAAACACTGAAGGCACCCAACTGACGACTTCCAATCATTATCCAAGCATTATTAAGAAACAATTTTCACCCCCCTTCCTTTTTTGGAACATTTAGTCATTGTGTTCTTTCTATCAGTGTTATCAGTACTTTAATTACATTATACTCCATCAATACTGGTTCCCCAAAAGTGGAGGAATATATGGAAGAGAAGAAATGTAATAATAGATATTTTTAGTAACATCCCTCATCACTGATATACATATATAAATACCTGTAAAAAATGGAGTAAATGAAGAAAGTATGCTGAATAATTTTAAAGATCTTTTTACAAAACAAATTCTAAAGATATCAAGAAATATTTATCATTATTGAGTGTAATGTTTCTATATATAAAATAAAACAAAATATAATTTCATTTTTGTGGTGAAATTTTACCAGACAGTCACATGCCAAGGTCAAGGTCACGAGGGTCAAATACTCTTGTACCAACTGAAAGGCCTCTCTGCAAGGAATACACATGCAAAATATGAATGCCCTAACACTTACCATTCAAAAGATATACTCAATGTTAAAGTTTTTATGCGTTTGTTCACATGCCAAGGTCAAGGTCATTATGGTCAAAAATTCTGCTACCAATTAAAAGTTCTTGCAACAATTAATGCACATGCAAAATATGCAAGCCATATCACTCACCATTCAAAAGATATATCCAATGTTAAAGTTTATATTTTTTTCAAAAAGTCCATCACATGCCAAGGTCAAGGTCACAAGGTCAAAAATTTTAGTATCGTTTGAAAGGTCTTGCCATAAGGAATACACATACAAAATATGAAAACAGACAGACAGACAGAAAGACGGACAGACCAAAAACTATATGGCCACAAATCTTCGATTCATGGGGGCATAAAAAATTTGAGAAAACAATAAAAAAAAATCAAATTTTATCAGCTTGAGCTAATTTTCTGACTATCATCTAACTTTTGACCACTTTTTGTAAGATTTAATAACCTCATTTGACTTTTAACATTTTTTAACCACAGAGTTTAAATAAATTTCTTGCACAAAAAACTAAGTCCAAATATGGAAAAAAGGGAAAACTAAAAAAAAATGGAAAATTTTTAGCTAGAGGTAACTTTCTTGCTATTTTCTTGCTTTTGTCTAAATTTCCAATGATGCCATAAAGATTTGATGAAGATACTGATGTTTAGAAAACTTCAACCACATGGTTAAAATGAATTTCTTGCACAAAAAAAATAATTAATATAATATATAATATATCATGAAACAATATGGAGTAAATGAACATGAGACAATAATTTGTGAGATATTGTCCGTGCGAGACCTACAAAGGTAGTCAAGGATGTTAAACACCTACCAGTCAGTCAGTCAAATAAAGCTAAGGACAAAATTATGATGGAGGGAGTTAACCTTTAGGTTTAAAAATTTTCATAAATTTACATCATAGTAATTAATTGAACAAAGTGTATACATGAGATATAATCTCATGTACAAGTACACCATATATAAGAAAAATAGAGAGCATACATCTCTACCATGGGGAATTGTTTTACCAACTCCACACCTATATTTTACCACAATTTTCTAAGTCAAAGGACCATAACTCCGTCAAAAATCAATGGGCCAGGACCAAACTCGAACTTGATCTGTAACTTATATTGGTCAACTCACATAGCAAATATAACTTCATATCTGGAACGGTTTAGAAAAAAAGTCCGGAAAACCTATATTTTACCAAAATTTTCTAAGTCAAAGGCCCAGAACTCCGTCCAAAATCAATGGGCCATGACCAAACTCAAACTTGCTCTGTAACTTATATTGGTCGACTCACATAGCAAATATTAGCTTCATATCTGGAACGGTTTAGAAAAAAGTCCGGAAAACCTATATTTTACCAAAATTTTCTAAGTCAAAGGACCATAACTCCGTCCAAAATCAATGAGCCATAACCAAACTAGAACTTGATCTGTAACTCATGGTGGTAGACTTACATACCAAATATTAGTTGAATATCTCTTATAGTATGGGAAAAAAGTCCGGAATACTGAGTGTGACAGACAGGTGGACTGACGGACAGACTGACGGAGTGCAAACCTAAAGTCCCCTTAGTCGAAACCTGTAGGGGACTAATAAAGGTTTACGACATCGGCGACGAGGTAATTTTGGATCGCTATTTCTCGCTTTTGCGACTTTCTCCGTGGGCCAGACAAAAAGAGCTGATCAGATTTTAATGTTGTGTATATTTGTTTAGCAGTTTATGTTTGGATAAATGGATGTTGTACATGTTGTACTGCAATACATACAGCAGTGAAAATCATATATTTTAAGCATGTAAAGTAAATGTGAGTTCCAATACCAAATCACCTGTGTCACTCTTGTCATCTCTTGTTCCAACATTGTTCTGGTTTCTGTTGCCTTCTGTTCCATCTTTGTCTCGATATCTTTGGTCTCCTTTACCACCATGGTCCTGATATCTGTGGTCTCTTGTGCTACCATCGTCTTAATATCTAAAATAAAGCACTAGAATTTGAATCCAAACAAACAAGAGGCTCTCAAGAGCCTTCATCACTCATTTGCCTATGGCTGATATCCAGTTCATGATATCTATAATTATTTTTGATTAAGTGAAGACCTGACAAACATTTTTTTTTTAGGAGGCCATCTAATTAAGGATCGTTCGACTTAGCCTTGTTTTAATGTCCAAGTAGTTTTAGTAGAAAATGATGGCAGCAATCTCTGTGAGCCCTGCTGAAATAAGTGCAAATTTAAGTGTGTGTTCACACAGTACAAGTGTGGACACAAAACAAGTATAGACACAATAATATAATCTCAGAGAAATAAACAGAATGTAGAAGGTCAAAGGTCACGAATCATAATTCAAGACATATAACCTTGAAGTGATCTTTGTATATGCCGAATGCAAAAAGCCTACCTCAAAAGACAAACTAGAGGCTCAGAGGCTGAGCCTATATCGCTCACCTGACAAAATGCTTCTATGCCATGCACAACCAAAAAGATGTATTTTACAAATGAGCTCTTATGTTAAGCTATGTTCTCCATTGGCACAAGTGGTTTTTGTCTGATCCTATTGAAATGAGTAATCTTTGCAAAGGACCTTCAATACAACATTCCAACACAGTTTAGTTAAATTTGCTTGAATAGTTTCACAGTAGATAATGAAATGTATGGTTTTCACATACCTGGCTACAATGTTCAACTATGTTCTGCACTGAAGGCCATGTTTTTATCAAATGGAAATGAAATGATCAAATTTTGCAGATTACCTTCCGTACATCATTCCTGTAAAGTTTGGTTAAATTTGCTTCAGCAGTTTCAGAGGAGAAGATGAAAATGTGATTTTTCCCATAGGGACCAATGTTAAACTTAAGTTCTGCACTGGCGGCCATGCTTTTTATCAGATCAGAAAGAAACGAGCAATCTTTGTAAAGGACCTTTAATATATCATTTCTGTAAAGTTTGGTTGAATTTGCTTCGGTGGTTTCAGAGCAGAAGATGAAAATGTGATTTTTCCAATCGGGTCCAATGTTAAACCTAAGTTCTGTGCTGGCGGCCATGTTTTTTGTTGGATCTGTACAAAATGAACAATCTTTGAGGAGGACCTTGCATACATCATTCCTGTGAAATTTGGTTGAATTTGCTTCAGCCATTTCAGAGCAGAAGATGAAAATGTTATTTTTTTCCACAGGGTCCAATCTGTGCTGACGCCATGTTATTTGTCGGATCGGAACGAAATGATCAATCATTGTTAAGGACCTTTAGTACATCATTCCTGTAAAGTTTGGTTGAATTTGCTTCTGTGGTTTCAGAGCAGAAGATGAAAATATGATTTTTCCAATAGAGTCCAATGTTAAACCTAAGTTCCGCGATGACGGCTATGTTTTTTTGTCAGATCGGAACCAAATGAGCAATCTTTGTAAAGGACCTTTAGTACATCATTCCTGTAAAGTTTGGTTGAATTTGCTGCGGTAGTTTCAGAGCAGAAGGTGAAAATGTGATTTTCCCATAGGGTCAAATGTTAAATCATGTTCCGTGCTGGTGGCCATGTTTTTTGTCTGATCGGAACAAAATGAGCAATCGTTGTATAGGACCTTCCATACATCATTCCTGTGAGGTTTGGTTGAATTTGCTTCAGCCATTTCAGAGCAGAAGATGAAAATGTTATTTTCCCTTGGGGCCAATGTAAAACCTAAGTTCCGCGCTGGCGGCCAATTTTTTTGTCGGATCGGAACAAAATGAGCAATCTTTGTAAAGGACCTTTAGTACATCATTCCTTTAAAGTTTGGTTAAACTTGCTTCAGTAGTTTCAGAGCAGAAGATGCAAATGTAATTTTCCCATAGGGTCCAATGTTAAATCATGTTCCGAGCTGGCGGCCATGTTTTTTGTCGGATCTGAACAAAATGAGCAATCATTGAATAGGACCTTCCATACTTCATTCCTGTGAAGTTTGGTTGAATTTGCTTCAGTCATTTCAAAGCAGAAGATGAAAATGTGATTTTCCCATAGGGTCCAATGTTAAATCATGTTCCGTGCTGGCGGCCATGTTTTTTGTCGGATCGGAACTAAATCAGCAATCTTTGTAAAGGACCTTTAGTACATCATTCCTGTAAAGTTTGGTTTAATTTGCTTCAGTAGTTTCAAAGCAGAAGATGAAAATTTGATTTTCATATAGGGTCCAATGTTAAACCATGTTTCATGCTGGCCGCCATGTTTTTTATCGGATCGAGGAAAAATGAGCAATAATTGTTAAGGACTTTTAGTACATCATTCCTGTAAAGTTGGGTTGAATTTGCTTCAGTGGTTTCAGAGCAGAAGATGAAAATGTGATTTTTCCCATAGGGTCCAATGTTAAACCCAAGTTCCACGCTGGCGGCCATGTTTTTTGCCGCATTGGATTGAAATGAGCAAACTTTGTAAAGGATCTTTAGTACATCATTCCTGTAAAGTTTGGTTGAATTTGCTCCAGTGGTTTCAGAGGAGTTGATGAAAATGTGAAAAGTTAACAGACAGACAGACGACAGACGACGGACACCAAGTGATGGCAATAGCTCACACTGACCCGTTGGGTCAGGTGAGCTAAAAAGTTTTAGCCAGGACAGGACTTTTTCTTCCAAAACCAATAACCTGACCTTGATAGCTAAATTCAAGGTCAAAGGTCATAAATCATGGTTCTCCTCGTCTTGAAGTGATCTACCTTCATGCAAAATAGCAAAAGCCTATTTCAAAAGAAATAAAGGGCTATGCCGAGTGCAGCATGATACGACCGCAGCATGTCGGCCAGTGAAATCTGAACAAGTGTTATTGAAAGTGAGTGTGGACATAAAGAGCTTGATACAATAATTGTATGGACACAATAAGGGGATTGACTGAGTAATTAGCTGGACACAGACTATGGAAAATGAAAATTAGCCCTTATGACTCCTTATAGCTCGAACAGATTAAGAGCTACACCAAATCCATTGACATACTACTGAAAGCTTATATCAAGTGGAATCTTAAGAAAAAAATCCCATTGAATTCAGACGAAAAATAAAAAATTCACGTTATCTGCAAGTTTGCAGTTTTGGCCCCTTCGTCCCCTTATAGCTCAAAAATGGTAAGAGCTATGACAAATCCAGTGACATACTACTGAAAGCTTCTAAAGAAAAAATCCCATCAAAATCCGATGAAAAATAAAAATTTTATGTAATCTGCAAATAAGCAATTTGGCCCTGTTTGGCCCCTTATAGCTGGGTAAGCAAACAAGTTACCAAAAATCTAATAGCAGAGTGTTGTAGTAATTTTTCATCAGCAATCCATTGAAAAAAACTGCATCAAAATTGGACAAAAAATAAAATAATATTTTTTTTGGGATTTGCCCCATTTATCTCGGGAATGATACATGCTACGTGAAATCCGTTGGCATATTACTGATTGGAAATTTCCTCAGGAGCCATTGAAAGAACCCCATCAAAATCTGATTAATAATAAAAATTCTACAGACAAATATGTAAAAACACCCAATTTAACCCTTTTGGCCCTTTTTTTTAAAAACAGGTAAGGTCACAATGGCCAAAACAACTGCAAGCCCTCATTTTGTACCAAAGATCATTATCTTAAAATTTCATAAGGATTGATCTACTGAAACAAAAGTTATTGACCAAAAACAAAAGTGTCTACAGACAACGACGACGGCGACGACGACAGCACCATACCAATATATGACAGCAAACATTTTTACGGTCGTATAAAAAGTTATAGACTGGACACGATTTTTCTTATAAAACCAATACTCTGACCTTGATGACAAGGTTCAAGGTCAAAGTTCATCAATCATGGTACATGACACATTGTCTCAAGGTGATCTACCTACATGCAAACTATCAAAAGCCTACCTCAAAAGACAAAAACGTTATAGCCAAGATACAACTTTTCCACATAAAACAAATAATTAGACTTTGACGACAAAGTTTGAGGTCGAAGGTCATCAATCATGGTACGTACTGACACATTGTCTCAACTTGATCTACCTACATGCAAAATATCGTAAGCCTACCTCAAAAGACAAAAAAAGTTATAGCCAATACACAACTTTGTTAGGGATAGACAAACGGACAGAGTGATTATTATAGGGTGTCCCCCACTATGTGGCGGGGCCCTAATTATCTCTGACTTTTTTACTTTTCCCGATTGGGTCCCATGCTACTTTATGTTCAAGCAACAAACATCTTAGATAAGGTGTTGTCCTGCTGAAAACAGGGCAATTGTCCCCAAGCTTGATTATAACAGGCTAAGCAGTTTCAGAAAGGATTATTGAATGGATTTTCCTATCGGGTTGAACTTGTTCAATATTGAGCTAAATGTATGTTCACCTATGCAAACCTGTTGAGCATTTTACAAGAGAAAGACTTTTGTAACAAAATTTGTTTCAAATGACCTTCGTTGTTTCATGAAGACCTTTGAATATGTTTTCCAGAGGGATCAGTATTAAATTTTATTTAACTTTATTTTCTGCAGATAATAACTGATGAATCTCAAACATAGCAGACAATATTTTTGAGATGACCATCATAAGAACTTGAGCTAAGTATGGTTGTAAAAGGCTTTGTAGTTTCAGAGGAAATAATTTTGAAAAGTTTTGAATGGTTTTTCAAATATGACTAGAATATTATTTTAAATTATACCAATGGCTCAAAACTGTGTTATTAGATCGATTGTCACTGCCATCTGTCATGCTTCAAAATTTCTAAAAAAGTTGGGACTTGAGAGACGCCTTTGACATGAAAAAGTCGCTTTGCATCTTCACTCTTGTGTTTAGATTCTTTTTATTTCTGGTATAAGGTAAAATAAAAGATTTCTGAAGATTATTCTTTAATTTATTGTATACTGCAAAACTCCAATGGTTTTATATCAACTTATGGTAAAACCAGGCAACTTGACTACATAGAATTGCATTTGAACCATAATTTGACACAAAAATATTTTAGATATAATATTGGCCACAAAATACGATCCAAAATATTCTGACATGAAATGTAGTTATGTGTGTATTATAAAAATTGATGAACAAAACTTAGTAGTAAGTCTTCCATCGAAGACAAATAAGTCCTTATAGGAGACCATATTAAAGATAGGGGAAATCTTCGTAAAATTTGAAAAATGCTGTTTCTCCCGAGTAAAACGAAGGCTAAAGGCGTAAAAATTTTCACAAGAGTTGAAAATATCTCGGTCTTAAATTTTGGTCAAATGTAAGGACCTATTTCTCCCGTAAAGTACAAAAACCAAACTGAATGACAATAAAACTTGCCATTTATTGTGGGGTTCCCGAGTGTGAGGTCAAATCATCCATGGAATTTATTTTGGCAACAACTGATACGTCGAACAAATCGCATGTTGGCATTGGACATTTACCCGCACAAGACAGCTTTACACAACATTTTCTTCTATGGACTGTCTTACACGGGAAACAGGCATTTACAAAAGAAATGTGTGGCCTGCGTAATAATTTTCTGAACAATGCATTTTTTCTAAATATGCTGTATATGCAGCATTGAATTTAGCCATTTACACTATAGGATAGGTCCCCAATACTGAGACTCAATGCCAAATTGTACAAGGCTGGTTTTATGATTCCAGAGAAAAATGTCACAGAAATTTCAAAGACACAAAAAATATTCTGTAAAACAGATGGATAATACCTATTAAAAAACAAACTCACCATTATTTTGTTTTAACAATTGTTCCGCCAGTCCTTGTAATGTCCTGGACATTTCTAACATATTGTGTTCTTGTTGTTGTATCGTATTAGTGACGTCACTTATTTGTTTGTTCAAGTCTTCTTTTACATCTACTTGTTCAGTATGAAGATTTTGTACAGCAGTGTTCAGTTCATTGAGTTTTTGGTGGGTACTTGTTACCTTATCTGACAATTCCTCGTACTGTTTTTCATTCACAGTTAACTGTTGTAGTATCTCCACTAAGGTATTGTCAAGGATTATCGTCTTAGCATTATTTATTTCCTGTGTAAACTGATTTCCACCAAGACCTATAATTGCCTGTGTAAAAAAAGTCATCGTCTTAATCCATTTAACGATCTACGATTACTAGTTTTTTATACTGACAGAAGAAATATTTAAACCCAGTATGAAACTACACAAGAAGTATTAGAATCAAAGCCTGAACCACTGAAATTCACTAGTGAATCAAATCCTTTTCTAGCCTTCAGGTCTGATGAACAGAAGTCTGTCAGTAAAATCCTGGTTTAAAGTCTCAGCTTCATATAAACTGTGAACACAGGTAATGTCTGTGATATGCATTAAATACTTGGAGTAATCAACAACAGCAACCATCATCGAAATTGGACAATGTTGAATTTTCCCGCCTCTTTGGCAGCCACTTTGAAAATGGCGGTACACAAACAATTTTCAACACTGGTTTTGAAGTCAAAACATCAATATCTATTTGGAAACCAAATTTCATTGAAATCGGACAATGCTGAATTTTCCCGCCTTTTTGGCGGCCATTTTGAAAATGGTGGTCAACGAATAATTTTCAACACCGGTTTTGAAATCGCAACATCAATATCTATTTGGAAACCAAATTTCATTGAAATTGGACAATGTTGAATTTTCCCGCCTTTTTTGGCGGCCATTTTGAAAATGGCGGTCAAGGAACAATTTTCAACATCAGTTTTGAAGTCGCCACAGCATGGCATACATTTCATCAATTTACACTTAACCTTCATCATCTATAGTTTTGGAAATAAAAGCTGAAAAATACGAAAATTTAAAAAGTTCAGTGAAAAAAGGGCAATAACTCCTACAAGGGTATATGGATTTTCTTCAAAATTTCAGGGTTTGTAGATCTTGCCATGCTGAACCTTTTTGCCCTATAAACTTGACCTCTATCTGTTACACTTTTTGAAATAAAAAATAAAAAATGCACAAATTTTGAAAATTTTACGGAAAAAGGGCAATAACTCCAAGACGGGTTTCTGGATTTTCTTAAAACTTTCAGGGCAGGTAGATCTTGCTATGCTGATCACTTTTACCACATGTCAGATTTTTTATATCTGTAACAGTTTTGGAGTTATTTGCAAAAAACATCAATTTACCCCTATGTTCTATTTTTAGTAACAGCAGCCATGTTGTTTGGCCTTCGGACTAATCGAACACAATTTTGAAACTGCATACCCTGGTGATGCTTCAGGCCAAGTTTGGTTACAATTGGCTCAGCAGTTTCAGAGGAGAAGATTTTTGAAATTGTTGACGGACGACGGACAGACGGACGATGGACAGACGGACGACGGACGATGGACGCAAAGTGATGGCAAAAGCTCACATGGCCTTTTAGGCCAGGTGAGCTAAAAAACTAATATTTATCAAACAAATTAAATAGATTGGAAAAAGTATAATTTCTATTACTTTTTTGCTGTTTTTATACTTATGATATTTTTATAAATAAAAGAGTATACAACACCTACAAATTAAAAATTGACTTGTCTGAACACAATTTGAAAAGATATAAGTAAATACATATATATGCAGGGATGTCAACTCAGAAAAGATTTATTAAGTTTTTCAGAGCGAGTACTCGAGTACTAGCTCGGAAGGAAGTTGTATGATAATCCCGATGGACATGTAAAAATGATTGGATTAGATATAGAATAATACTCTGCAATATTTTTTTACCATTTTGAATTTCTGGCAAGTACTTTTTCGTATCTATGGTCAACAAGAATGCAATAAGTATTTGATTAACAGCTTTTAATTTCATTTGCTTACAAATCAGTACCTTAATTGGAGACAAAACAAACATAATTATATATCATTTATCGTTGTTAAGTTACTGACACGTGAAACACAAGAATCCACTAGTGGGATCATTAAGGGATTCAATAATACAGTGGTTTTTGTTGAGAAAAATTATGAAGTTCCTGGCCATTGTATGTGTTTGCTGTTATCACGTTTTTGTAATGATCATCATTTCTTGAGAAAGTAAATTTCTTAATTTTTTAACTAAGAATCCCACAAAAGTTAACATTTTACATTTTTTTCATCAGACTTAAAAACATGCTGCGTTTGAAATATTACTAAACTGCTTATTTTAACGGTACAAATCTGCATCTTACAAACTTATCATATTAATGGGCAATATGAAGAGATAAAATAAGTATATTCTAAATATTTAAATAGAAAGCCAAATATTCGAGTACCAGTTTAACTAATCGATACTTTGTACATCCAAACGATACTCGAGTACTCGTTGACATTCCTAATATGCATATATATTGAGTAAATATGCATTGGAAAATAAAACAATAAATACACTGTAACTAAATACTTAAAAAGGCCTGAAAATAATGAACAATAAATCATTGAAAGAACAAGAAAGCCTTAGAGTCTGAACCATTGACACTTTTTACAACTTTCCAAAATGAGACCAGAAAAAAACAAAACAAAACAACAAAAAAAAAACAAAACAAAACAAAACAAAACAAAATAATATGGATGCAGTACAAATTGGAATCCAGTAGGATCCAGAATCCTCCTAGTACAAATTGGAATTAGAATTCTGAATTGCACTGGATTTGATCCAGTACAAATGGGTGTTCCAATTTCTACTAGGAGAAATTAGAATTCTGATTTGTACTGGATTTAATCCAGTATAAATTCAGGAATTCCAATTTCTACTTGGAGAAATTGAGATATCCTAATTTTAACTAGTAGGATTCTGGATCCTACTAACAATAATTTGTAAAGGTTCCGCGGAACCTTGTGTCTCACCTGCTCACTCCACTTTCAGTATAATTTGGCCTATATTAAGATGTTGTTACCAAAAAAGTCTAAGAAATAACTGGTCTTTGAGAGTATCAGGAAATTTACCAAAATTGGAACCAAAAATTTTTGAAATCTAACCATTGGCAATATTAGTTCTGACAGAAATTCATCTTAAAAGCATGGCTGTTAAAAAGAATTTCAAAAAATTGCTTGTGTTTGACTCAGCTTGAGGGTATCAGGAAATTAACCAAAATTGGAATCCAAATTTTTGAAATCAAAACATTGAAAATTTTTGTTTATATTAAAATTCAATCAAAAAGCATTGCTGCTAACAACAATTCCCAATAAAGGCCTACGCCGAGTGCAGCATGATACGACCGCAGCATGTGGACCACTGAAATTTGAACAAGTGTAATTTAAAGTGAGTATGGACACAATAATTAAATGGACACAATAAGGAGATTGACCTAGTAATTAGCTTGACACAAACTAGTGAAAATAAAAATTAGCCCTTAGGACTCCTTCTGATTCCTCTTTGACCCCTTATAGCTCAGAAATGGTAAGAGCTACGCCAAATCCATTGATATAGCTTAAATCAAGAGGAATCCAAAGAAAAAAATCCCATCAAAATCTGATGAAAAATAAAAATTTTAGGTAATCTGCATGTTTGCAATTTTTGCCCCTTTGGGCCCCTCATAGCTTGGAAAAGGAAACAAGTTATCAAAAAATCTGATGGTGCACCAATATGTGAAATCCATTGCCATACTACTGATTGGAAATTTCCTCAGGAGCACACTGAAAGAAACCCCGTCAAAATCTGATAAATAATAAAGATTCTACAGTCAAATACGTGAAAACGAAAAATGTAACCCTTTTCGACCCTTTTTTTTAAAATGGATGGGGCCACAATGACCAAAACTTAGCAAAGCCTTCCATTTGTGCCAAGGAACATTTTGTTAAATTTTCATAAGGATTGATCAACTGGAACTAAAGTTATTGACCAAAAACAAAAGTCTCTACAGACGACGACAACGACAACGACGAGAGCACCATACCATTATACGACCGCAAAAAATTTTTGTGGTTGTATAAGAATTGCTTGTCTTTGAGAGTTTCAGGAAAGATACCAAAATTGAAATAACAATTTTTGAAATATAACTTAAAAAAATTGTTTTTACTAAAATTGATTCAAAAAGCATGGTTGCTAACAAGAATTCCCAAAAACTGCTTGTCTTTGAGAATTGCAGGAAATTTACCGAAATTCGAACCATATATTTTTATTCTTAAGTTTCAGAATTATGTCTGGAAGAAAAATTGCTAAAATATTTGATTGTATGCAAAAATTTCAAAAATTGTTAAGTCTTGGACATTTTCAGGAAATTTACCAAAGTTGGAACCGGAATAAAATTCTGAAAATTTATTGCTTATCTATAGACAACATGCAACAATTCTATGCCAAAATTAAATTTCTTAAGTTCAAATTTGTTTAAACTTTGTTGATATTATGGACCAAATTGAAAATTTAGTCAAATTCATTGATGCGGAAAATATAGGTCAAAGTGAATTAATTCTGGTAAGGATGTTGGTTACTACTAAAGATGTAACAAATTACAAATCATCATCCGTCTATGGCATGTAGATGTTGAAATATAGTGGAAATAAAAAAAAATTATTCCAAAAAAAAACTAAGTCCAACAATTGGCAAAATACGGAAAAATTGGAATTATTTTTTTCAAAAATATACTTTGGATTCAATAATGAAGTTGTGCTTAATATTGTGTCAAAAATTCATTGCTATTGAGCAAGATTTCATAAAGTTATTCAAGTTCAAAAAAAGTTTAACATTTGGTTTAACCAAATGTTGACGACAACACCGACGACGACGGAATCTATGGTCGCTATGTCTCGCCTTTGCGTTATTCATCGCAGGCGAGACAAAAATCAATAGAAATGGTGGTAGAAAAGTATAAAATTATTAGTAATATGTCCCTTCCACTGTTTTGGTGATCAAAATTAATGTTTATCAATAGATTAATTTAAAAAGAATAGCATTAATTGTCTAATTGTATAAAATATATAGATGTTTTGCTCCTTTGAGAACAGTCTTAAACTTTTGATCACTAGTTTTCATAAGTTAACTGTACATATGGAATAACACATGGAAGTATTTTACAAAAAATATTGGAATCTTTTTTATTTCTAAATATGGCATACTTTAAAACTACTATTCTGAACTGATCTTGTTGATTTGAGAAATTTTTGTTTCCCTGGTTTAAATGCAGTAGATCCTGTTACTCTAACTTAAATTTTACATATTGCCATGTTAAAAAAAGTTCCTTGGAAGATGTCAGTATGAAGAGCCACAGCTTGTCATTATTTTGGCAAATGCAATACTATGCTATGTTCTTGTCGATTATCGGAAATTCCCTGCTTTATTGCAAGAAAAGTTTAGGTTGACTGGGTGGAATTTCCTGTCAATCAGGATTTGATCATTTCAAAACAAGAATAGGCATAAATTAATTTTAAGATAAGACGGTATAATAAGTTTTCTTTTTTAAGATACTTTTATTTTCTAAATAAATTCCATCAATTAAAATGCTGTGAAATATATACTTCTTATAACCATGATAACAAAATCAATTCTTTTTCATCTTTGAATGTCAGTATATCCAGAATCCTCCTGAACAAAAAAAATTATTCTGGATCATACTAAAAATTCAGTAGGATTCAGAATCCTACCAGTACAAATCTGGATAATTCAATTTCTCCTAGGAATAAATCCAGTACAAACTGGAATTCTAATTTGTCCTGGTAGAAATTGGAATTTCAATCTGTACTGAATTGAATCCACTACAAATCGGATTTCTAATTTGTCCCAGTAGAAATAAGAATTCGCTAGGGGTATCACATAAGCCCCCCCCCCCCTTCACTTCGTGAGGTGAGCTAAAAATTGGTCGCCAATTAAAAATTCTGGTCGGCCACTGATATTTTCGGCATTTGAAAAGTTGAAAGTGGTCATGTAAAGCGTCTTCAGGACTTTTTAAGGTTGGATATCCAGTGCATTCAGTATGTCTCAACAACTCAAACTGTCGGCCTTCTTATAGAAACAATTCAGACGATAACAATGATAATACGCACAAAACGATTCATAAACAAACCAGGATCAATGACAAAGAAATTAATAAAGGGCTACGCCGAGCGCAGCATGATACGACCGCAGCATGTCGACCACTGAAATTTCAACAAAAGTAGTTTAAAGTGAATGTGGACACAGTAAAGAGCTTGACACAATAATTAGATGGACACAAAAAGAAGCTAGACACAGTTATTAGCTAGAAACAAAATAGGGAATAAATAAACCCTTTTGATTACTTACTGATAAAAAACCGTAAGAGCTATGCAAAATATGTACTACATTTATCAACTAAAACTTAACATCCATAGAAATTCAAAGAAAAAAAAACCATCGAAATCTCATGAAAAATAAAGATATGACATATTTAGAAAAATTGCAATTTTTGCCCCTTTGACCCCTTGTAGCTTGGAAACGGTAAAAGCTACACAAAATCTGTTGACATACTGCTGAAAGCTTATATCAAGAGGAATCCAAAGAAAAAAATCCCATCGAAATCCGATGAAAAATTAAGATTTTACATATTTAAAAAAATTGCATTTTTGGCCCTTTTGATCCCTTGTAGCTCGGAAACGGTAAGACCTACACAAAATCCGTTGCATAGCACTGAAAGCTTATATCAAGAGGAATCCAAAGAAAAAAATCCCATCGAAATCCGATGAAAAATAAAGATTTGATTTATTTAGAAAAATTGAATTTTTGGCCCCTTTGACCCCTTGTAGCTCGGAAACAGTAAGACCTACGAAAAATCCGTTGACATACTACTGAAAGCTTAGATCAAGAGGAATCCAAAGAAAAAAATCCCAACGAAATCCGATGAAAAATAAAAATTCTACATAAACTGCAAATTCGCAATTTTGGCCCCGTTCGGCCCCTCATAGCTGGAAAGGAAACAAGTTATCAAAAATCTAATAACTCAGCACCATATTAATTTTTCACAAGGAATCCATTGAAAAAAAACTGCATCAAAATCGGACTAAAAATAAAATTATTTTTTTTGAGATTTGCCCCTGTTGGGCCCCATTTATCTCGTAAACGGTACATGCTACGTGAAATCCGTTGGCATACTCCAGATTGGAAATTTTCTCAGGAGCACACTGAAACAAACCCCATCAAAATCCAATAAATAATAAAGATTCTACAGTCAAATATGTAAAAACATCAAATTTAACCCTTTTTGGCCCCTTTTTAAAAACGGGTGGGGCCACAACAACCAAAACTTAGCCAAGCCTTCCTTTTGTGCCAAGGACCATTGTGTTAAAATTTCATAAGGATTGGTCAACTGAAACTTAAGTTATTGACCAAAAACAAAAGTGTCTACAGACGACGACAACGACGACGACAACGACGACGACGACGACAGCACCATACCATAATACGACCGCAAAAATTTTTGTGGTCGTATAAAAATAATGAAGATCAATCTGGTACTGCCCGACTATTAGTGGACAGTATAATGAAGATCAATCTGGTACTGCCCGACTGTTAGTGGACAGTATGATGAAGATCAATCTGGTACTGCCCGACTGTTAGTGGACAGTATAATGAAGATCAATCTTGTACTGCCCGACTGTTAGTGGACAGTATAATGAAGATCAATC
>MJUU01069836.1:0-17565 GCA_002080025.1 Modiolus philippinarum | reverse complement strand
CAAAAATGTGAAAGTTTCGAAAAATTATATGGTTTACAAAATACGCTAATTATATATAAATTAAAAATAAAAAGCTGAAATTTTTTACATCCTGTAAAAATGAAAACATGCCATAATTGAGATCAAAAAGAATTATCCAATTATCTTAAATATCAAATTCTCACCAGTTAATTGCAAATGACATTTTTATTACCCTAACCAGTGACTACGATTTCTTGCCAACCAAAGGTAATTTTTCAAGCTTGTGACGTCATGGCGGAAACTCCTATATGTCTCCGATTATATAGACCCTTTCACGACAACTGCGGTCCTGCGATTTTGAGTGGAAAATATAAACATTTCCCGCAAAAATGACGTCGTAGAACAATTAATCAAGACGTCACCTATACTATGACGTTGCATTTTACCCACTCAAAGGCATATGAGCGCATGTGCAAAATTCAGGACCGCAGTTATCGTGAAAGGGTCTATTGACTGAAAATGAAATTTTCGTAAAACTAAAAATATAAAAACTGTGGCCTTACACATAAGATTTTTCTTACTACTAGTATATGTTTTGTATGAAACCAAATTTTTTTCAATTATTGTTTAGTCAATTCTTATCCCATTTCAATGAAGTTTTCACTATCAACACTCAACACTGTCAATGACTGTTTTTGTTAAACTAAGAATCATTGATTTGGCCAATTACTGCACCAAGGTAACACTCAGTGTAAGGGGAGGCAGGGTTAGTCCATATATGACATGTATATACTTTTCTTTCTAGGACAGTTACCTTCTTTTTATTGACTTCCAAAACACAGTGGGTGTACCAGCTCCCGTGGGGTTGATGAGAAGATCGTCACGGGCTTAGGTGGCAGCGCCAGATTCTAGTTGTTTTATACAAGTATTGGATGTTACAATCCCATCATCCTTGTGTAGTTTTTCTTTTCATTTGGTTGCTGTCATTAACCTTTCAAATCGTTAAAACATGCACCATCATCCCACTGTCCATATGTGCACACTGTCGCTCCATCAATCGTTCTGATCTGTCACGTCATTCCCGTACAACCAGTGATTTCTCGGGGAAAGTGATCATAATTTTAGTCCCCATATTCGTTCTGTGTGTCGATTTTAAGCTCCTTTAAAGTCATGGCGATATATCTTCCGTATACATAGAGAAACGTCCTGCTACTAGGCCTAAGTTCAATCGACTGACATTCGGCCATCTTGAATGTTGTCGAGTCGTGGCTATCACGCCACCCCTCGATTCTGATTGGTTGAAAATTAACTAGTGGGCGGAGCAGCGATAGAATGTACCATCATGCACTGAACAATATGGCTGCGCCCATGGGACTCATTGAAGTCGACTTCCGTGACGTTACTTTTTATTTTCATAGTATATCGATCATATGACTTCAAAAATTCACATACTCGCGTTACCATTGAGCTCGCTGAGCTCGCTATAATCGGCTTTCGGGTCAGCACCAAAGTACTGACTACTGGGCTGGTGAATACCCCCCGGGGACTAACAGTCCACCAGCAGTGGCATCGACCCAGTGGTAACAAATAACTAAATACCAAAGTTACTGTGAATTCAATTTCTGCATATGCGCATTTCGACAACTAAAGGATATATAAGGTTTGATTATATCACCTTAACACACACCTATGATGATATAATGTATCCTTATATATTTTGTCTGCTTATGACTGCTAGTGATTAGTATACTTTTATAGGTTAATTGACATCAACTAAAGTCCGGAATCAAGATCATGCTCAGCTTATCAAAGCATCGAATATCACCTTGACACACATCTACAGAGAACTAAATTCATCGTAAACCTTTCTCCTAAACAACTAATTCAAACAAAACAGGTCAAGACAGTCCTTCCACGAATCCTTCAACAAAAGTATCTGACAGGTCCACATTTGATCAAAAATGGCTGTCAATTGTTAGTGTCGTCTAACATTGTAACCTCATTGGAAATACATTCAAAAGAATTTTTTGTCTGGTGTCTGGTAATTTTTGTATGATATAAGCATAGACTAAGTAACCCGATTTTATCTGCAGTCGGAATTCAAAATCATTATCAGCAATTATCATAAAAAGACATATTAGGATTTATATTATCAACTTGATAAACACCTGCATCAAAAAATTATAATAAATTCATTCTAAGCTGTTCAGTGCCAGTCGACTTTTAAGCAACCAATTTATACAAAAAATATAAATTTTCAATCTAAGAACTTATGTAAATAATAAAAAATTCCAAAGTTACTGTGAATTTAAATTCTGCATTTGCGCATTTCGACATCTTATGTCTCTTCAGTGCAGATAAGTAACTGATAAAGCTGAAGTTAGTGTTTTGTTCGAGGGTGTTATCTGATTGCATCTTAGATTGCATAAAAAGAAAATGTTTTGTGCTTTTATAGATTTTGCTAAAGCTTTGGACACCGTATGGCGCCAAGGACTTTGGTCAAAACCTTTATTTATACAATAACTGGTAAAATGTACAACATTATTGTTAACATGTATAGTAATATTAAATCTCGAATTTATGATGGTTAGACTACTCTGATTTCTTCCTAAGTAATAAAGGGGTTTGCCAAGGTGAAAATCTGTCACCTGTTCTGTTTTCTGTGTATCTTAATGATCTGGAGGAGTTTTTAATAAGCAAAAATGTACAAGGGCTCTGCACGTTATCAGCTGATATTGAAAGTGAGCTACAAGGCATGCTTAATTTATATGTAATTTTGTATGCTGATGACACAGTACTATTATAAGAAACAAAAGAAGATTTACAAAATCAATTAAATGCTTTTTCTGAATATTGTAATAGATGGAAACTAAAAGTATATGTTGAAAAAGCTAAATCATTATATTTTCCAAAGGTAGACAGCCTGCGAGGATAGAACGAAATTTTGGATATAGTGCCAGATTTTTCTTACCTTGGTGTATACTTTTCACGTACTGGGTCTTTTAAGAAAACAAAAAAGTGTCAAATTAACAAAGCAACCAAGGCCATCATGTATAATATTTTACGGTCTACAGCTGATTTTATGATTTATGGAGAATTGGGAAGATATCCGCTAGATATCAATATGAAAATTAGGAGTAAGTGGTAAACAAGAAAAAGTGTCTGCTATCTTATATAAATACGCCTTCTAAAAGCATGGAATAAATATTCAGTGGCTACACTCAGTCAAATCCCTTCTTAATGATTGTGGGCTCTCATATATTTGGCAACAACAAGGTTTTATAAATAGTGAATGGCTTCTTAGCACTGTCAGAAATAGACTGATTGATCAATTTAATCAGACTTGGAGATCTGTGGTGGAAAACTCACCAAATGGGCTTAATTATCGAGTATTTAAAACACAATTAGAATTTTCGTCATACCTAAAATATTAGAAAATACTCTTTGTATAATTATTATTGTCTATTATTGTATTTATCTCTGTACCTTTGTTTTATGGTTTGTGAGAATAAAGATTGAATTGAATGATAAGTTATTGATATTTTATAGTACTACCCGTATCGTATTTCTAAAAGTGCCTACAAAGCTGCATAATTTTGTATGGCCCTGCAACGAAAATTCGGGGGTAAATTGAATTACCCTTGTTTAGCCGTCTTTCTTCCAATTGTATGGTACATGGTATGTTGGCGCAACTCCTTTTACAGTTTTATGCTAGCGAGCTTTTATGTCACATTTGGAGCAGTTTCCCTAAATAAAAGAATCAAAGTGGGAACTGGGCAAGCAGTCGATATAGACAGATTTTCGATTTTATTGCTTTGGCATTCAATGGAACATATTTAACTATAGAATTATTTGTAAATACAATGTATTACTCTAATACGTTCTTACTGTCTGGCAGCTGATTTTCTTCTTCATTTTTTTTCTTTTTTTTTCAATGAATAACTATAATTTTCGGATTAACTAGTTAAATATTTGTATTGTGATGGAACTTCCCAGTATTTACTAGTAAATAGAAGATAAAGTACAATAACAGTTAATTTTCTCCTCTCTGGCTTTAGTGTAATAAACGTTTATTAATATTGATGTAGGTCTTATTTTCCTCCAGTAAAATTTAAGATGTCTATTTTATTTTTTGTTTTATTTTTTGTTTTTTATTGTTTTTGTTTTTTTTTTTTCCGAAATATAGGGAAATATTCTATACTTACTTATGTAACCAGAGTCATATAAAGCAATATGTCTCTGCTACAACTTTCGCACACTAATGTTTCTTATTTAATTCTTTTCTTTAAGGAAGTACATGAGTCTTCTACCTTTATAGTTTGATATAAAAGGTAAAAAGATTTATTTTTTTTCTATTCTTATTTTTGAAACACAAGCAATGGTTTCATTTCTCAATAATTACGTCAGTATGTTTGTATATATATTATAAAATAATTTGATATGAAAATAAAAAAACAAAATGAAGTACAGAACGAAACATAATATGTCTCTGAAGGAAGTTATTTAAAAATATTTGACAAAGATATTAATTTGGAACATTTTAATTCATTAAATAATTTGAATATAAGCTCAATGACCCCACTTTTCATTTTAAAAAGATCAATACAAAAACTAGCAATGCAAAATCAATCAACATTCATTTTGATGAAACTTTTGGAAAAATTATTATTTCTTTTAACATTTCAACAATAAAAGGCAAAAAATTGTAAGCATTGGCCAAATTTCTATTGATTTTTCTACATTTTATTATGATATGAATTAATCCATGGAAATATCTAAAAATTCTACGAGTCACTTTTTGAACCCTGACGTACAACCTTAAAATAACAGACACCGACCAAAATTTTGGCGTACACCGCACTGCACTTACCAAAATTTGAAGTAATGTCGAAAATAAACAAAACGACAAACAGCCTTATGAAAAATAAATCTTTGACATGTTTTCCGATCAACAAGCAACAATTCTATACTATAACCGAAACATAAAATGGATTGGATGTATAGAAATCCAAAGATGAAATTGGCGTGTTCAAAATTTAGACCTACCCCTCGTCGGTTTTCCTTCAATAGCTTTCTGAAAAGCGTTATTTGTACTAAACTAAATACACGTATTGGTTTTCAGATGGGAGGAGAGCCGAAACGCAATATTTATAGAATACAATGTGCAAATGTACAACGGTAAGACACTCTCAAACACTGACCTTTGCTTGTCGAAACGGAGCGCGTCAGCCATTTTTGGCAGCACTTACCAAAATACACGCTGCACTTACCAATTCGATTGGACCCCCTGCTAAAGGTCATTAACAATGATTGCTCTTTTTGTTCCGATCCGATAAAAAACATGGCCACCAGCACGGAACATAGTTTAACATTGGCCCATGGTAAATTCACATTTTCATCTTCTCCTCTGAAACCACTGAAGCAAATTCAACCAAACTTTATAGGAATGATGAATGGAAGGTGTTTTACAAAGATTGCTCATCTCTCCGATTAAATAAAAAACATGGCCGCCAGCGCAGAATTTAGGTTTAACATTAGACCCTATGGAAAAATTCACATTTTCTTCTTCTCCTCTGAAACCGCTGAAGCAAATTCAGCCGAACTTTACAGGAATGATGAACTAAAGGTCCTGAACAAAGATTGCTCATTTTGTTCTGATCTGATAAAAAACATGACCGCCAGCACAGAAGATAGTTTAACATTGGACCCTATGGGAAAAATCACATTTTTATCTTCTCCTCTGAAACCACTGAAGCAAATTCAACCAAACTTTACAGGAATGATAAACTAAAGGTCCTTAACAATGATTGCTCATTTTGTTCCGATCCGACAAAAAACATGGCCGCTAGCACGGAACATTGTTTAACAACAGACCCTATGGGAAAATCACATTTTTATCTACTGCTCTGAAACAGCTGAAGCAAATTCAACCAAACTTTACAGGAATAATGTATGGAAGGTCCTTTACAATGATTGCTGATTTCGTTCGGATCCGACAAAAAACATGGCCGCCTAGCGCGGAACTTAGGTTTAACATTGGACCCTATGGGAAAAATCACATTTTCATCTTCTGCTCTGAAACAGCTGAAGCAAATTCAACCAAACTTTACAGGAATGATGTACTAAAGGTCATTAACAATGATTGCTCTTTTTGTTCCGATCCGATAAAAAACATGGCCACCAGCACGGAACATAGTTTAACATTGGCCCATGGTAAATTCACATTTTCATCTTCTCCCCTGAAACCACTGAAGCAAATTCAACCAAACTTTATAGGAATGATGAATGGAAGGTGTTTTACAAAGATTGCTCATTTCTTTCCGATCCAATAAAAAACATGGCCGCCAGTGCAGAATTTAGGTTTAACATTCAGACCCTATGGAAAAATTCACATTTTCTTCTTCTCCTCTGAAACCGCTGAAGCAAATTCAGCCGAACTTTACAGGAATGATGAACTAAAGGTCCTGAACAAAGATTGCTCATTTTGTTCTGATCTGACAAAAAACATGGCCGCCAGCACAGAAGATAGTTTAACATTGGACCCTATGGGAAAAATCACATTTTTATCTTCTCCTCTGAAACCACAGAAGCAAATACAACCAAACTTTACAGGAATGATAAACTAAAGGTCCTTAACAATGATTGCTCATTTCGTTCCGATCCGACAAAAAACATGGCCGCTAGCACGGAACATTGTTTAACAAGAGACCCTATGGGAAAATCACATTTTCATCTACTGCTCTGAAACAGCCGAAGCAAATTCAACCAAACTTTACAGGAATAATGTATGGAAGGTCCTTTACAATGATTGCTGATTTTGTTTGGATCCGACAAAAAACATGGCCGCCTAGCGCGGAACTTAGGTTTAACATTGGACCCTATGGGAAAAATCGCATTTTCATCATCTGCTCTGAAACCACTGAAGCAAATTCAACCAAACTTTACAGGAATGATGAACTGACGGTCCTTAACAATGATTGCTCATTTCGGTCCGATCCGATAAAAAACTTGGCTGCCAGCACTGAACATAGTTTAACATTGGCCCTATGGGAAATTCACATTTTCATCTTCTCCTCTGAAATTACTGAAGCAAATTCAACCAAACTTTACAGGAATGATGTATGTAAGGTCTTTTACAAGGATCGCTTATTTCGTTCTGATCCGATAAAAAACATGGCCGCCAGCACAGAACTTAGGTTTAACATTGGACCCTATGGAAAATTCACATTTTCTTCTTCTCCTCTGAAACCGCTGAAGCAAATTCAACCAATCTTTACAGGAATGATGTATGGAAGGTGTTTAACAAAGATTGCTCATTTCTTTCTGATCCGATAAAAAAACATGGCCGCCAGCGCGGAACTTAGGTTTAACATTGGACCCTATTGAAAAATTCACATTTTCTTCTTCTCCTCTGAAACTGCTGAAGCAAATTCAACCACACTTTACAGGAATGATGAACTGAAGGTCCTTTACAAAAATTGCTCATTTTGTTGTGATCTGATAAAAAACATGGCGGCCAGCACAGAAGATAGTTTAGCATTGGCCCTATGGGAAATTAACATTTTCATCTTCTCCTCTGAAACCACTGAAGCAAATTCAACCAAACTTTAGAGGAATGATGTTTTTTAAGGTCCTTTACAAAGGTTGCTCATTTCTTTTCCATCCAATAAAATACATGGCTCCAAGCGCGGAACTCAGGTTTAACATTGGACTTTATGGGAAAATTTACATTTTCTTCTCCTCTGAAACAGCTGAAGTAAATTCAACCAAACTTTACAGGAATGATGAACTGAAGGTCCTTAACATTAAGATTGCTCATTTTGTTCTGATCCAATGGAAAAACATGGCCGCCAGCACAGAACAAAGTTTATTTTGGCCCTATGGGAAATTCACATAAACAACATGGCCACCATACAGAACATCGAAAAATCCTGCTGTTCAGCATTTTGTCAGGTGAGCGATACAGGCTCAGTGTCTGAGCCTCTAGTTAAAGTTTTATAATGCTATGATACTGATGTTTTGATGGCATTTACACTTTTATTTCAGTGTAATTACTTCTGTACACATTGATCAATCTTAATAGATTTTAACACAATGTTACTTGGAACAAATAGGACACCTGAGATTAGAATGGTTTGGGATACTGTGATCCTTACCGCTGGATCAGTATTTTATATTATACAATTCATTTATTTTAGTTTGGTATCTTGAAAATGTTTTTTACTCGACAAATATTTTTGGAGCAGCATCTATAAAAACCATTAGAAAAAGTACCGGTATTTTGCAGTTCTTCTGTAATCATTTTCAATTCAGTAACCCTGAACTGAAATATTGCACGTTGTGTATCATTTAAACACTTTCAAAGTATTTTTCAGTTCATTTAAATGCAGTTTGTTTCATAACCTTTAGATGGAAGCTTTAAGGGTGAATTCAAAAATAATGGCACCAAGAAATTTTTTTTTGCAATTTTTCAAACTCATATAATCATTTTGAAATAGGCCTGAAAGCATTTACACAAAAAGCCGGGTGAATACAATAAACTAATAGCTGATTTAGGGCAACATTTATGTCTTTAAGGGTGAATTCAAAAATAATGGCACCAAGAAATTTTTTTTTGCAATTTTTCAAACTCATATAATCATTTTGATTTGTATGTTTTCTTATTGTACATAGACCAAAGTTTTATAATTCAAAGCCACATTGAAATAATTGAAGACATACAAAAGTGACATATATTTCAATGGAAGTAAAGCAACAGAAAAATTTGAAATACCTGTACTTCCAGCTACTAAATAGGAAAAATATTTTTTTTCGATCCTAATTGTTATTAGTGTATCAGTTTTGCATTCTGGACAAAAGCAACCTATTTATCTTTCAAAAATTCAGCAAAACATGAATTTTCATAATAAAATTGATAGGTTTTATTTATTTATGGATCAAAAAGTGTTTATTCCAAATAAAGTAAGTCATCATGTGGATTCAAAACCTGAATTTTATAAAAAATATAATGAATATGAGTGTAAAAAACTTTATTCATTTACCTCTTTTTAATAAAAATACAGACTCTTAAAATTGCTTCTTTTTCTTGCTATTATATGTTGCACTCCAGACATTTCAAATTTGTCATGAATTTGTCTGATCTATGAACTTCTCTACACCCCTTTTTGAAAAAAGTGATGAAAATAATTCACATAATTATTACCTATTTGAATTTTTTTTTATTAACCACAGAAATCTTTCTGTTAATTAATTACACCATTGCATTTGTCTGGAGTGCAAAATGTTTAGTTTAACTACTAAATTTTCCCCATATGTTACTTTTTAAAAACTAGATTTCATTTTCACCTGAAATAGGCCTGAAAGCATTTACACAAAAAGCCGGGTGAATACAATAAACTAATAGCTGATTTAGGGCAACATTTATGTTGTCTGGAGTGCAACAAGTATTGACCATAATTATAAAGAGCTTGTTGTCTCGCCCGCGACGAAAGTCGCGGAAAGCGAGACATATGCGTACAAAGTATGGCGGCGGCGGCGTAAACTCATGTTAAGTTTTTATACGACCGCAAAAATTTTTGTGGTCGTATAATGGTATGGTGCTGTCGTCGGCGTCGTCGTTGTCGTCGGCGTCGTCGTTGTCTGTAGACACTTTTGTTTTTTGTCAATAACTTAAGTTCCAGTTGATCAATCCTTATGAAATTTTAAGACAATGTTCCTTGGCACAAAAGGAAGGCTTGGCTAAGTTTTGGTTATTGTGGCCCCACCCGTTTTTAAAAAAAGGGCCAAAAAGGGTTAAATTTTTTGTTTTCACATATTTGACTGTAGAATCTTTATTATTTATCGGATTTTGATGGGGTTTCTTTCTTTGTGTTCCTGAGGAAATTTCCAATCCGAAGTATGCCAACGGATTTCACGTATCATGTACTGTTCACGATATAAATGGGGCCCAAAAGGGGCGAATTTCAAAAATTTTAATTTTTTTATTTTTAGTCCGATTTTGATGCAGTTTTTTGCAGTGGATTCCTTATCAAAAATTAACATAGCGCTGCACCATCAGATTTTTGATAATTTATTTTTTTCCAAGCTATGAGGGCCCAAAGGGGCAAAAATTGCAAACATGCAGATGACCTAAAATTATTATTTTTCATCAGATTTAGATGGGATTTTTTTCTTTGGATTCCTCTTGATATAAGCTTTCTGTAGTATGTCAACGGATTTGGTGTAGCTCTTACTGTTTCCGAGCTATAATGGGTCAAAGGGGCCAAAATTGCATTTTTTTCTGAATACTAGTAATGTGAAATTTTATTTTTGATCAGATTTCGATGGGATTTTTTTTTTTTTGGACTCCTCTTGATATAAGCTTTCAGTAGTATGTGAATGGATTTGGCGTAGCTCTTACTGTTTCTGAGCTATAAGGGGTCAAAGAGCAATCAGGAGTCATAAGGGCTAATTTTTATTTTCCCTAGTTGGTGTCTAGCTAATTACTGAGTCAATATCCCTAATGTGTCCATCTAATTATTGTGTCCATACTCACTTGAAATTACACTTGTTCAAATTTCAGTGGTCGACATGCTGCGGTCGTATCATGCTGCGCTCGGCGTAGCCCTTTATTGTGATTAGGTCATTTTCTCAGTAGCTATAAGTGGTAGGTCAATGATATTTGGTATATAGGTTGGTCTTGAGTAGTACATGACAGTTTGCTATATGGCTTTTGTCTGTGACCTCAATTTCACCGTCCAATGAACATGTAAAGTTTTTGTGCTTACTTTAGTTTCTTAGTATCTATAAGTGGTAGGTCAATGATATTTGGTAAGAAGGTTGGTCTTAGGTAGTACATGACAGTCTGGCACATGGCTTTTGTCCTTGCCCTCAATTTCACGGTCTAGTGAACATGTTAAGTTTTTGTGATTAGGTCATTTTCTCAGTAACGATAAGTGGTAAGTCAATGATATTTGGTATATAGGTATATCTTGAGTAGTACATGTCAGTCTGCCATATGGCTTTTGTCTGTGACCTCAATTTCACGGTCCAATGAACATGTTAAGTTTTTGTGATTAGGACATTTTTCTCAGTAACTATAAGTGGTAGGTCAATGATATTTGGTATATAGGTTGGTCTTGAGTAGTACATGTCAGTCTGCTGTATGGCTTTTGTCTGTGACCTCAATTTTACGGTCCAATGAACATGTTAAGTTCTCAGTAACTATAAGTGGTAGGTCAATGATATTTGGTATATAGGTTGGTCTTGAGTAGTACATGACTGTCTGCTATATGGCTTTTGTCTGTGACCTCAATTTCACGGTCCAATGAACATGTAAAGTTTTTGTGCTTACTTTAGTTTCTCAGTAACTATAAGTGGTAGGTCAATGATATTAGGTAAGAAGGTTGGTCTTAGGTAGTACATGACAGTCTGACACATGGGTTTTGTCCTTGACCTCAATTTCACGGTCTAGTGAACATGTTAAGTTTTTGTGATTAGGTCATTTTCTCAGTAACTATAAGTGGTAAGTCAATGATATATGGTATATAGGTCGTTTGAGTAGTACATGCAAGTCTGCTATATGGCTTTTGTCTGTGTCCCCAAGTTCATGGTCCAGTGATCATGTTAAGTTTCCCAGTATCTAATAATGTAAGGTCAATAATATTTGGTATTTGGGTTTTTCTTAGATGGAACATGACAGCCTACTATTTTGCTTTAGCCATTGACCTCATTTTCATGGTCTAATGAACATGTTTGGTTTTTCTGCATCTATTAGTGGTAGGTCACTGATATTTTCGTTTTTGGTGAATCATGACAGTCTGCTTTATTGCCTTTGTCACTTGCCCTAATTTCACAGTCTAGTGAACATGTTAAGTTTTCTGATTTAGTCAGTTTGAGAATTCACATCAATTTTGCGACCATGTAGGGACGGGCGAGACATCAATTTGGGTCCACACTTGTTTTAAGATAATCATATAAAAGATTTATGCAATATTGATTATTTAGGAGAGGCAATTAGATTGAATAATTTAGGGCAAATTTTGCCTATTCTTTCAATATTTTTTTTGCTTTATAGCTCAAAATGTGCTTTTAAGCTCACTTGGCTATACCGGGTTAGCTTTTGCCATCACTTGGCGTCCGTCCTTCGTCCGTCCGTCCGTCGTAAACTTTTCATTCAAAGATCTTCTTCTCTGAAACCACTGGGCCAATTTGGACCAAACTTGGTCACAATAGTCCTTGGGTGGTCCCCTTTAAAAATTGTATCCAGCATGTCCGTACCTAATCCAAGATGGCCGCCAGCAGGGAACATGGTTTGAACATTGGACCCTATGGAAAAGACATTCAAAGATCTTCTTCTCAGAAACTACCAGTCAAATTATAACCAAACTTAGACACAATGGTCCTTAGATGGTCCCATCCAAAAAAGGTATCCGACAGGTCCGTACCTAATCCAAGATGGCCGCCAGCGGGGAACATATAGTTTTAACATTGGACCCTATGGGAAATTGCATTCATAGATCTTCTCCTCAGAAACTACCAGTCCAATGATAACCAAACTTAGTCACAATGGTCCTTAGATGGTGCCTTCCATAAAAGGTATTCGACAGGTCCGTACCTAATTCAAGATGGCTGCCAGCGGGAAACATATTTTTAACTTTGGACCCTATGGAAATGACATTCAAAGATCTTCTTCTCAGAAACTACCAGTCCAATTAGAACGAAACTTAGACACAATGATCCTTAGATGGTCCCTTCCAAAAAGGTATCCGACAGGTCCGTACCTAATCCAATATTGCCGCCAGCGGGGAACATAGTTTTAACATTGGACCCTATTGGAAATTACATTCAGAGATCTTCTTCTCAGAAACCACCAATCCAATTATAACCAAACTTAGTCACAATGGTCCTAATAGATGATCCCTTCCAAAAAAGGTATCCAGAAGTTCTGTACCTAATCCAAGATGGCCGCCAGCCGGGAACATAGTTTTAACATTGGACCCTATGGGAAAGACATTCAAAGATCTTCTCAAAAACTACCAGTCCAATTATAACCAAACTTAGACAAAATGGTCCTTAGATGGTCCCTTCCAAAAAAGGGTATCAGACAGGTCCGTACCTAATCCAAGATGGCGGCCAGTGGGGAACATGGTTTTTAACATTGAACCCTATGGAAAAGACATTCAAAGATCTTCTTCTCAGAAACTACCAGTCCAATTATAACCAAACCTAGACACAGTGGTCCTTAGATGGTCCCTTCCAAAAAAGGTATCCTGCAGTTCTGTACCTAATCCAAGATGGCCGCCAGCAGGGAACATAGGTTTAACATTGGACCTATGGAAATTACATTCTAAGATCTTCTCAGAAACTACCAGTCCAGTTATAACCAAACTTAGTCACAATGGTCTTTAGAAGGCCCCTTACAAAAAGGTATCCAGCAAGTCCTTACCTAATCCAAGATGGCTGCCAGCGGGGAACATAGTTTTAACATTGGACCCTATGGAAAATACATTCAAAGATCTTCTTCTCAGAAACTACCAGTCCAATTCAAACTAAACTAAGCCACAATGAACCTTAGATGGTCCCTTCCAAAAAAGGTATCTGGCAGGTGTGTACCTCATCCAAGATGGCTGACAAGGGGGGAAGATAGTTTTAACATGGGACCTGTTGGAATATACATTCAAAGATCTTCTCAGAAACTACTGGTGCAATTAGAACCAAACTAAGCCACAATGGTCCTTAGGTGGTCCCATCCAAAAATATATTTCTGGCAGGTCCATACCTCATCCAAGATGGCCACCATCTGGAGCTTAGTTTTTACATTGGCCCTATTGATTTTAAGGGGAACCTCTGCCCAAATTTTTGAATTTTTATCTGAATTGTGGTCTGAATGTTTAAATTTCAGCATTATGTATTACCTTGATAATAAGGGGAACCCCTGCCCAAATTTTTAGCCATCACTTTGCGTCAGTCGTCCCTCCCTACGTCCGGCGTAAACTTTTCATTCAAAGATCTTCTCCTCTGAAACTACTGGGCCAAATGGAACCAAACTTGGCCACAATAGTTTTTGGGTGGTCCCCTACAAAAAAGGTGTTTTTCAGGTCTGTGCATTTTATCTGAATTGTCGTCTGAATGTTTAAATTTCAGCATTATGTATTACCTTGATAATAAGGGGAACCCCTGCCCAAATTTTTAGCTCACCTGGCTAAAGCCAGGGTGAGCTTTTGCCATCACTTGGTGTCCGTTGTCCGTCATCCGTCCGTCCGTTCGTCGTAAACTTTTCTTCAAAAATCTTCTCCTCTGAAACTACTGGGACAAATGAAACCAAACTTGGCCTGGATCATCACCAGGGTATTTAGTTTAAAAAATGTGTTCGGTTAGTCCGAGGACCAAACAACATGGCTGCTGTTACTAAAAATAGAACGTAGGGGTAGATTGCTGTTTTTGGCAAATAACTCAAAAACTGTAGCAGATATCAAAAATCTGACAAGAGTTAAAATGATCAGAATGAGAAGATCTACCCGCCATTTAATTTTGAAGAAAATGCGATGACCCATGTTGGATTTATTGTCCATTTTCCGTAAAATTTTCAAAATTTTAATATTTTTAATTTTTTATTAGGAAAACTATAACAGATAGAAGCCAACTTGAAATTGCAAAAATGTTCAGCATACCAAGATCTATCCCTCTGAAAATTTTGAAGCAAATCTGAATACCCATGTTGAAGTTATTGCCCTTTATTGTCAAATTTTTGCTCTTTTATACATTGTTCGTCTACAATTTCAAAAATCTTCTCCTCTCAAACTGCTGGGCCAATTGTAACCAAACTTGGCCTGAATCATCACCAGGGTATACAGTTTCAAAATTGTGTTCAATTAGTCCAAAGACCAAACAACATGGCCGCTGTTACTAAAAATAGAACACGGGGGTAAATTGCTGTTTTTTGCAAATATCTCAAAAACCGTTACAGATATCAAAATTCTTACAGGTAGTAAAAATGATCACTATAGCAAGATCTACCTGCTCTGCAATTTTGACAAAAATCCATAAACCTTTGTAGGAGTTATTGCCCTTTTCTCACCGAATTTTTTAAATTTTCGTATTTTTCATCTATTATTTCCAAAACTATAGAAGATGAAGGTTAAGTGTAAATTGATGAAATGTTTGCCATGCTGTGGCGACTTCAAAACTGATGTTGAAAATTGTTCCTTGACCACCATTTTCAAAATGGCCGAAAAAAAGGCGGGAAAATTCAACATTGTCTGATTTCAATGAAATTTGGTTTCCGTATAGATCTTGATGTTGCGACTTCAAAAGCGAAGTTGAAAATTGTTCGTTGACCGCCATTTTCAAAATGGCCGCAAAAAAAGGCGGGAAAATTCAACATTTTCTGATTTCAATGAAATTTGGTTTCCAAATAGAAATTGATGTTCACAATAGTTCTAAGTTGGTCCCCTTTCAAAAAAGTGTCTGTCAAGTCCGCATCATATCCAAGATGGCCACCAGCGCGTGAAGCCTGGTTTTATCATTGGACCCTATGGGAAGGTATTCAAAGATATTCTTCTCTGAAGCGGCAGAGCCAATTGGAACCAAATTTGGCCATAATAGTTGTTAGGTGGTTCCCTTTCAAAAATGAGTCCGGCAAGTCTGCACATCATCTAAGATGGCCACCAGCGGGGAACTTGGTTTAACATTGGACCCTATGGGGAAACATATTCCAAGATCTTCTCTTCTGAAAGTACTTGGCCAATTGGAATCACACTTGGTCACAATGGACCTTAGTTTGTCCCCTTCTTAAAATGTGTCTGGCTTGTCTGAACAGATTCAAGATTGGCATTCAACATTGGTATTATTATTTTTGACTGTATTTGTCAGCAATGGCCCAGGTGAGCGATACAGGCTCTTGAGAGCCTCTTGTTAGCTCACCTGGCTAAATGCCAGGGTGAGCTTTTGCCATCTCTTTGCGTCAGTCGTCCGTCCGTCCGTCCGGCGTAAACTTTTCATTCAAAGATCTTTTCCTCTGAAACTACGGGGCCAAATGGAACCAAACTTGGCCACAATAGTCCTTTAGTGGTCCCTTACAAAAAATGTGTGTTTCAGGTCAGCGCAATATCCAAGATGGCCGCAAGCGGGAAACATAGTTTTAAGATTGGACCCTATTGGAAAACACATACAAAGATCTTCTTCTCTGAAACTACTGAGCCAATTAGCACCAAACTTTGCAACAATAGTCCTTTGGTGGTCCCTTACAAAAAAATTGTTTTTCAGGTCTGTGTGATATCCAAGATGGCAGCCAGCGGGAAACATAGTTTTAACATTGGACCCTATAGAAAAACAAATTCAAAGATCTTCTCTGAAACTACTGAACCAATTGGCACCAAACTTGGACGCAATAGTCCTTTGGTGGTCCCCTACAAAAAAGATGTTTTTCAGGTCTGTGCGATATCCAAGATGGCCGCCAGCGGGAAACATAGTTTTAACATTGGACCCTATGGGAAAACACATTCAAAGATCTTCTTCTCTGAAACTATTGAGCCAATTGGCACCAAACTTGGCAACAATAGTCCCTTGATGGTCCCTTACAAAAAAGGTGTTTTTCAGGTCTTTGCGATATCCAAGATGGCCGCCAGCGGGAAACATAGTTTTAACATTGGACCCTTTGGGAAAACACATTCAAAGATCTTCTTCTCTGAAACTACTGAGCCAATTGGCACCAAACTTGGCCACAATAGTCCTTTGGTGGTCCCTTACAAAAAGGTGTTTTTCAGGTCTGTGCGATATCCAAGATGGCCGCCAGCGGGAAACATAGTTTTAACGTTGGACCCTATATGAAAACAAATTCAAAGATCTTCTTCTCTGAAACTACTGAGCCAATTGGCACCAAACTTGGCTGCAATAGTCCTTTGGTGGTCCCTTACAAAAAATGTGTTTTTCAGGTCTGTGTGATATCCATTAGTGTGTGTCTGAAAAAAAGGTTCCATTCTTTGATGAATGATCTTTATATCAGTGTTGTCTGAAACAAAGAACAATAGTGGAATAAAAATCAATATACAGGGAAAGGGGACTTGTTAAACTTCAAATGTTGCACTCCAGACAGATAAGGGTGGATGTATTTTATTAACCCATCAGGAGGTGGTGTTGTTGTTAAAATATTCAATATCTTTTTTTTCATATGGAATTGATTTTTCTTTACATTAATCAATATAAATGTGTGGTTTTTCACGCATAGAATTTTCAATTATTCATTTATTTGCAGTTTTTATAAGACTGCAAAAATTTTTGCAGTCGTATAATGATATGGTGCTGTCATCGTCGTCTTCGTTGTCGTCGCTGTCATCTGTAGACACTTTTGTTTTTTTGTCTAGTTGATCAATCCTTATGAAATTTTAACACAATGTTTTTTGTCACAAAAGGAAGGCTTTGATAAGTTTTGGTTATTGTGACCGCACCTGTTTTTGTGTCACCTGCACCTAGTGCAGGATCGACACATAGGGATCACTATCTGTTGTCTTGCGTCCGTCTGTCTGTCTGTCTGTCCGTCTGTATGGCTAAGCAAATTTTAAGCATTATTCCCATCTTCTCCTAAACCGCTTGGTACTTTTCAACCAAACTTGCAGGAATGCTTCA
>MJUU01069833.1:15902-47765 GCA_002080025.1 Modiolus philippinarum | reverse complement strand
TGGGGGTTCTGCTTGACTGGTTACTTAGCGGGAAAACTGGGATCCCTCTGGTGTCACCATCCATCCCCGGTATAGAGTACTTCGGGAGTTCTCGGCATCCACCATAGATGTAATGGTACCTAACTGGGGAACCCCCGTATGACGTGCTATTTTACCACAATGAGACTACAACTGTTAACTTGTGGCGTCAATATGGCGGATGATTGTATTTCACCTTTTAAGTCAACACTTGCACCCTGTACATATTTTGCACACACACATACACGTTCGTATAGTTGGTTCCACACAGAAAAAAGGGGGGGGGGGGTAAAGATTATGCATTACAGGTAAAATATTTATGTCGTTCAATGTACATATTTTGACCTTCATTGCCCACTACATTAGATTGGCCATTTTTATTGCATAAAGGGAGTACGAGCTTGAGATTTCAGAAGCATTCTATATCCTTGGGTTTTATCCATTCAAACAGTGCTAAAATTTCTTTCACATGGATCACATTTTCTTGCTCATAAGTCACTTTGAAATACATAAAATAGACTGTGTATAAAATTTAATCAACTCCCAATTATAATTTCATATATTTAAAGGCCTATAAACATCTAATGCAAATTGAAGGAAAACTCTAGAGAGATCTGTTTCCCGTCAAAATTTCGACGTCTTATACCTCAAAAATTCCTACATGGATTTTCAAATTTCTTTGCTCAAGTTGTTCCATTACTAGTGCTCTTCAAAACAAAAGGTCTGAATTTTAATTCTAATTACAAAATTTCTGACACTCGTACTCCCTTAACATCTATTACATTTAACTTTGGATGGGGTTAAAGATAGGAATAGGGCTTATGTTAAAGTCAACTTTATAGTTGGCGAGATGGTTAGCCAATCTAGGACAGGGTCCCTTAAACTGTTAAAGGTAACTTGGGCCCATATTTTTGTCGTTCAATAGTAATTGAAATTCCCGTTCATATTATGGCAATTTACATTTTATCTCAAGAATACCTGACCTTTGTATAAAGTCGTACATTTATGATTTATTTTGTCATTTCGATTGAGGAAGATATGAATTGTGCCTGTGGTTTGAACAGCGATTTTGTCAACAGAACGAAATTACTGTCTCGTAAAACTTATACATTATGGGTATGTCCAGTCACAGTTGCAATAGACAAGTTTCCGATTGGTGAATTTTCCCGGAAAGTTTTGACGTCACAATATAGATTTTTGGACGTCACAAAGTTACGTGACGCAATTTACTCCGATTGACCCCAGGTCAGTCGGGGCAATTCATTCATAAAACGAAATTGGAAACTCGTCTATTGTCACTGCAAAATTCTACGGTCGTCATGACGATTTGACAGACCGTTATTATGTTTCTATTCCAGAAATGACAATAGGTATCTTTCAGTAGATCCAAAGTTTATTACCGGACTGTCTGACACCGACACTGACAAAACCGGACTTTTCTCTAGCAGTGTGACGGGTGGCATGCTTGAAGCAGATCATGCTTACCCTTCCGGAGCACCTGATGATACCTCAGTTTTTGTAGGGAATCAGATACTAGTCCTCATCTTTAGTTATGTGGCGTTCTTGATCATTTTTGTAAAATTGTTTTGTCTTTCTCATACTGTTTCAATTTATGGTAGGTATTGGTTGCAAAATATTTTTTTTTTTCATTTGAAAGCAATATTATTTTTTCAAATGCGATATTTTTAATTCAACTGTTATATTTCTTCATTTAAATGCAATATTTTTTATGCAATTGGTATAATTTGTCATTATAATGCAATATTTTTTATTCAATTTGTATATTTTTTCCATTTAAATGCAATATTTTTTATTCGGTTGGTATAATTTGTCATTCAAATGTGATTTTTTTTCATTTATTAATGCAATATTTTTTTATTCAATTGGTATAATTTTTCATTCAACTGCAATATTTTTTCATTAAATGTAAAAATTGCATTATGAGAAATTATTTCACGTCACAGGGTCAAATTTGCAAGAACGTTTGAAATTGGTCGATATAAATGGCAGCCCCAAGACTAGCTGCACGGTGCACATGGCATTGAAGATTGAGACATGTAGGCGTATATCAGAAGGTAACCCCCCCCCTTCCTCCTAAATGATGATCCACAGTCGAGTGATCAAAAAGAATCATTAAGAAGGGTCACAGAGGCTAGTTGATCTCGACACCAGGTAAACTAAACACAGGCACTTGTTTCATTAAAATCCATACCCACTCTCTACCTATTGCGGAGGCATGGATTTTTGTTCTTACGTGGATCAAGGTATGCATATCCACTTTGAACCTTTTCATTCTTTCTTTTGAACTCTATCACACATTGAAATATATATACTTAAACTATAGCCAGCGTAAATAAAAAATGAACATGATGAATGCTCATTATTGTTACAAACATGAAGCCATTTATATGTAGGTTTAAATAAACAATAAAATTCAACTTTAAAATCGTTTTATAGAACATCAGAACCCGCGCCAAATGTTTTCTCTCGCAAAGGAATCATATTAATAAATAGTAAATTCAAAACGGCGGAAGACTACCAATCTACCTTAAAATATAGCGTGTGTCCCAAATTTTGGGTAATTGGCATTTTTGGACCCTTTTGGCCCCTAATAGATCGGGAAGGGTACAAGTTATCAAAAATCCTTTAGATAACAGGAAACACCTACAATGGCAATAAACCAAAATCACATGCCACAATCCACCAGGGAACCGCACGAGAAAAACAATAAAATGACAAAAGACAAACATGGACAACGATAGGAACTCGGGATAGCCGGACTTGGTACCGGCACTAGCAAGAGCTATAGTTAAACCGGTTTATGGGTATCCAAACCTCCCCTTTCTCTATCCCGTTTCCCTATAGTATAATAAAACATACAAATAAAACCCAATACAGGTAGAATACTAACTCCAAGACCACAATCTTGAGAAGGAAAGAAAAAGACAAAACGTAATTTAGAAAGATGGGTCGAGGAGTGCTCGCCGCTAAACTGTCGGCTAGCTCAAGGAGCCTAGTCTGCTGGTAAAACACTGTCGCACTACGGAATAAAGATCAAACTCAAAACTCCCCGAAGGGTTTGGTAAAGAATTATCATAGATTTCAGTAGACATCGGCAGTATCAGTGAGAGGCCAGTATACCTGTAATATCTTCAGGTCATTGGATCGCAAAGCCAATTTAACGGAATCCTGAAGAATATCCTGTCAATATCCCCTATTATGTAAAGAATGTAAGTTACGTCCCAGTTTTTCTGGATTTTTTATCAGTTTTTGACATTTTTTAACAACATGTCCATAAAATCGAGGGTGGGAAATGCCCTTAGTAATAAGCTGTTTGCGAGTCGCACCATATTTAGAAATCAAAATTCATATCTTCTATAAAACTTCTTAAAGGTGTTAATCAATTTATGAAATTTGTAACCTTGTTGTAAAAGTTTGGATGTGATAGTAAGGTTACGCTTATTAAAGTCGTCAAGAGTAGAACAGACGCGTGCGAATCGTACTAGTTGTGATATATATATATATATATATATATGATGGAGCTACAGGAACGTCGCCATCAAGAAAAGGGAAATTAGTAATTGTGAAATCAAAATCATCCCTTTTATCATAAATTTTAGTTTTAATTTTGCCAGAGTCAATGATAATAGTAAGATCAAGAAATGGGCAGTATTTAGAATCATCGTTTGCTTTATTAAGTTTCAGTTCTTGCGGGTATATGAGGTCGACATAGTCTAAAAACTGGGGATTGTCAATAGTGAGGATATCGTCGATGTACCTGATGTTATCGTTGAAAATTGAAATAAGTTGATCACTGTTTTGTACGGTTCCATTCTGTAGTTTTTTTCATAAATTCCCGTTCCTAACAGAACAGAAAAAAGATCTGCAATGAGAGGTGCACAGTTTGTACCCATGGGAATTATCTTCGTTTCAAGGACATGTTAGATATGTCCTTGAAACGAAGATAGTGTATGGGGCGTGGATTAATTATATTAATTAATCTTTGTGTTGGCGTGTGTTAAATTGGATGAACAAATAGTATAATAGAGAAATTGCATCTTGTGATGATCATGTATATTTCGCCGGTATTTGGATTTGGTTCCGGCTCATCAGTTGTCCAACCAATTAGTTATAGTCTGGGACGTTCAATGTTTCAAGGACAATATATACATGCGATTCCATTTTGGTTACCGTTCTTTATGTAAAGTAACCAATCTCTGAAGAATGAGATATTAAGGCAGTTTGGTAGAAAACTTTTTTTTTTTGTTGTTTTTTGTTAGAGTTGGATTGATTGACCGTAGAGTTAAAATGATTAATTACTTTTTGGACGTGGTTGATGTTACGAAACTGGCCATGTTTTTGTGTCTTTTGAAGGCCACTGTAGGTGGTCTTGTGAATATTTGATTAGCATCAGGGTCATTACTGATTAGTAACCAGTGTGTTCTGAGAAGTTTTGATAATCTTCTGAGAAAAGGATAGCACAAGGTCACTAGTGTTAAAGGGGTTTCCTGTTATTAGTGACGTGTTTTGATGAATTTATCAATTCCATTCTTGAATTAACTTTGGCCTCATTCATGGCTGTCCTGATTTCAGTTTTTGAGTATCCTCGTCCGAGAAGCTTTTTCTCGAAGTTATTTTGTAATATGTTGAGATTATTCTGCTCACTGTTGAGTCATATGTGTCTAAGAGTTTCCCCTTTAATGAGACCTTTGAAAACACTGGTTGGATGTAGGCTTATTCTATGTAAATATTGGTAAGTTTCTGTTTTCTTGATAAAGGACTTGGTGTCTTATAGTCCAGTGGATTCGAATCTTTTCCCTTTATAAATTGATATGTCTAGAAAATCTATGGATTTGTGTGAGTGTTGAAAAGTGAACTTTAAAAGTTCATTTTCATGTTAGCTATTTGGAATAATTCCTGGAGTTTGGGGAGATTGGCATTAAAATTATAAGTCCGTCATCTTTGAATCTCTTGTGAGAATGATGTTTTCTGTATGAGGATATTTGTTTAGTAAAGTGTTGATAAATTCGAAGGCTCTAATGTTGCAGATTTGTCCACTGGGTTTTGCACCCATTGCACAGCCTATACGCTGTACGAATTTTTCTTCTGCGAATTCAAATTCGTTTGTTTGCAAAACCTTTTCAAACAAAAAGACATTTCAAACGATACCATTTTCTTCAGAACAGATTATATACAAAAGCCTTCATAATGGCTTATTGGCATGTCAATGAAGGTGAAATCATTTCTGAAGCAGGTACTTACACCTGGAATAGTTGACAATAATTATCTTCGTAACTTGTTGGTTGATAATGAAAGTAAATTACATTTGTCTGCAAAAGTGAAGTGGCTGCTTCCTTTGTAAAGTAGATACAGAACCTACTGTGGAAAACCTGTCGATGTGTGGAGTTTTGATTTACTTGAAAAATTTGATCCTTCTGCATTTATTCCAATTCGGAGAATTCATTAAAGATATGCATAAGCTGATTGGAACATTTCAGGAAAAATATTTTAAATTTGTTTGTCCATTGTCAAACAAAACAAATTAAATTGCATGTAGGTGTAAGATTATGTGGATTAAATATGTTTGTTGCTCATGTTTACCTTGCTAAATCTTACAATATATTTATAGGGATTTTGCTCCATATCCCTTTATTTGTTATATATATATAAAAATATTGGTGTTCTGAACAGTATATTCTGAGAATTTTAGTCTTAGTTTGATCAATATTAAACACTTCTTGTATAAATTGGGTCGTTTATTTTTGGTCGAAAACTAAGAATAAAAAGAAAACTTGTATACGAAAGATATATTAAAATTTAGGAAAAATCTACCGTTACATTTTTTCTAGACTTGCAATCGAGTGTGTAAAATTCAGTAAAATTGCTAAATCTATGCTTGCAAGAAATCCGACTTTTACATGTTGTAATAATCATTGCCACAAATGTAGAGGAAATGTACTCGTTATAAATAACTGAATGACTGGTAGTTGTTTTCATGCCTAAATGAATGTTTATTTTTAAGAAGATTACAAATTCAATATTTTTATCATACCTACATACTGCATTGATTCCTTTAATTTAAAGAATAGAAAAGGCAACAGCTATCTCCCGATATCCCAGGTCTACCTTTTAATCCACCATTTCATTTAAATTGCCCGTACTAAGTCTAATCCATTGCGGTCGACGATTTTTTCCGGTAGTTTCCACCTGGTTGTTCTTGTCTCATAGACCTCGACCTTCAAGAACTCTGTTCGGTATTTAGATATTTTCCTATTTGCAGAATGATTCATGTCATATTACATTTTCAAAGGGTTTGTTTCATATCGTTGCTTTTGGAATTACGGATCATCAATATGTAAATAAATGAACAATCATTTACTGTTCACAAGAATTATAATTGTATCACTCAAACAACTAACATACAAATGACCAAAAATTGTTCATATCTACAAATCATGTTGCATGTTATTCTTTCTAATGTTGATTTATGTTGGCAATTGCGATGACACTATTAATGATTGCAACATGACACAGATGTAGTGCAATAGGAGGGTTTTTAAACACCAGGGAGCGTTGCGATAATGCCTAGATACACTTCCTGGAAAAAAATTGAGTTGAAAACAAAAGGATATATTAGTTGATATGAATAGAATATTCTGATATTTTATTAAATAAATGTACACATATTGCGATTGATGTTTTAATTTTTGTGTTAAAATATCAAAGAATAACTTTATCAATATTTATTTTTCAGAATTAAATTGATTTTTTTTTTAATTTTGTCTTTTATAATCATTAAAAATGCAACTCGTGCATATACTATATCTACATGGAATAAATGATAATTACATAATCTATTAAGTGAATTAAAGGTTATTCTGGTGGTAGTTTATCTTGAATTAATTACGTGTGAAATGATGACATATGACTTAATTAGAACGACCAGGTGAAAAGTTACCTGTGCATCTGTTTAGCATCTACCAGGTTAGAACTCACAGGTGGTCAATCACAGCTAGGGGTATTGTATATTAGCATCGAGTAAAGAATTGACGTTTAATGTCATGTCATACACCTAGGGCCTACCTTTGATCTATGTCCCAACAAAACATGCAGTTTTACACTTCGTACCAGGTATGAAATCAAGCAGGTAATGAGCATATTGGAAATTGAATTACATAACAAGTTTACATTGAATAATCAAAGGTAGAAAAAGGAATTTAAAAAAATGATGAAATTTGATTTTTAGTTATTCTCTGTATATTTTTTATATCATAAAATCTTAGTGTACTTTTGATATGATGTATTTGAATATTTAACTTTATGAAATAAATTAGAAATTAGACAAAAGTTAACCAGAAGAGATACAGGGGGAAATGGGGATATTTTTTAGCCACATATGGACAGTTTACTTCCGGTCATATTTATCATGCAAAAATGCTTTTATTTCTACTAAGTATGTAATAAATCATAAAAAAAATATTTGCAAAAAAATAATGAATAAATAAATAAAATATTGCAAAAAAATAATGAATAAATAAATAAAATAAACAAATAATAAAAAAAAAGAATCGGACACCACTGACATAGAGTCTACATGACTTCCATAATATTTTAAGTGATATGCATTAGTCACATGGAACAGTAAATTTGTAACTTTCCACACCCAGTGTTATCTTTTCGTTCAGTTAATTCAGAATACAGACGAGAATCTATTTGTTGATATGTTTATACGTAATTTGTGTTCACAAAGAAATGCACATTTATAGATGCAGGAAAGGCGGGGGGGGGGGGGTCTTTGGGTAGAATTGACCCCTTCTTTCTGAAAAAAAAAATCAGTCAACTTCGTTCAGAATTTGGCAAAAATTATCAAAAATGGAAAGTAAGTCACACCTGATTATTAAAATAATAATATTTTTAAGTTTAATTTTATAAAACGACGATAAATGCCTAAAAGTTCTGGTGGTTGTCGTCAGGACCAAAAATCACTCCCTTACAAAATATCACAGTTGATACAACGAACCTTTCTTACATTTCAAACATTCCCTTTTGTTTATACTGGAACAGATAATCTAATTATACGAAGAAATTATTTTGTAAAACATTAACGTGTGGAGCTTTTGTTCAATGCCCCCCCCCCCCATCCCGACACAACGTGGTAGTCAATACTTCAAATGTTCATTTTATGACAATAGATTGCAAAGCCGTGAAACCCTCTTTTTTATTAAAGCAAATATATTATCTGTCTGCTGAATATATGCCGAATGCCTTTCAGCATATGTTTGTCTCCATATTGTTAACCGACGGCACGTACCACGAGTTTTTACAATTATTTTTTCCATGAGATCTCATAAATCATTAACAGGATGTACTTATTTGAGATTATACATTTTCTAGTAATAATTATGAAGGAATTATTTATAATTGTAGCCTATTCTTTCATTTTCGTAAAACGTACTCCACGGCTATCAATCCTATTCACTATATAACGATACGTTGTCAAGATGTTGTTTTCAACTCAGCAATATGGCGGATGCTCCTATTGACCATGTGAATGTTTATACAGATTCAGGATTCAAAGAAATCATTTAGATTAAAAAATATTATTTTTACTTCACAGAAAAATGAATTTGATGTTGTGATGTGCTTAGGATTTACAAATAATGTTGCCTGGAAAAGGTAGATAGCAATGATTGTGAGGATGAAACGGCTCTAGTGACTTTCCAAAATCCAATGGACAAACCATGAATATTACTTGTAAAAGTTTTTTGTTGTTATATGTACACAATAATTTTCACAGGTAAAATGAAATTGTTATTCTGTATATGTGAATCATGTGAATACAATTATTTCAGGGTTCATACAGGCATCAAAGAACACCCGAGAATACTCAAGAATACCCCAAAACAACAACAAAAACAATGAAATGGAAATGATTAGGTTGAATATATTATATCTCAGAAGAATAAACAGATTGACCATTTAACACCACAGTATTGGTTCTATAAATGAAACCGCCGTGCGCGGTCCCGGCTTATGAATAGGCCCGCAGCATCCTCTGAGCTTGGAGTATGAGTCGTCCTAACAGAGGACCCCGAGGGAACCCCGGGATATAGAAATAGGACCTAGTTTGCGGGGTGTGACCCCTCCTAAACGGAGGCTGACCCCGAGGGTCCCGGGATATAGAAATAGGACCCATTCCGTGGTTGTGCGGGATTAATAAATACACAACCCATCTTTCGGACGGGATGTAAACTCAGGTCCACGTGTTGGAAGAAATGCCACGCTTCCTGCACGTTAAAGAACCCTTGTAGCAAGCTCTTTTTGGGGTGGTCCGTAGGTGATCGGCTACAAGGCTAAATTCCCCGCCCTTGACGATTTCACCCTACTTTTCCAGTGGCAGTCAGAATTTCCCGTCCCATGGCCCTTTTCATACCCCAAAGATTTATTTATTAACAAACTTGTTCTCGTCTTGATATAGCTGAAATATTGCTGAGTAGACGTTAAACAATATTCAATCAATCAATCTATTAATGAAAAAACATATTCTAACACTTGATAGTATTGATGTGAGACCGAGGGTGGAAGTGACGTATAAATATAACAGGAAGGCGTCAGAGACTTATGGCTACAGAATTATATTAATGTCTTACCGATATAACTTGTGAGATAGCTGTCAGGTCAATAACCTTTCCGCTTGATCGTCTTATATCCTACACAATATGGCGTACAACAGGTAAGAGAGTGCAGCTGGGCATGCGTCGACACACTTCCGTCTCCAGGGTCTTCCAATACTGGATCAAGAAGGGTCCCACGGAGCTGAGGGTAATTGTACTACACCCCCCTCCGTCCTAAAAAGGAGGAACGCTAGTTCCGACTAGGGACGAACGTGTAAAACACCCCTGGGCCAAATATAACTAGGCTCAGCTGTTCACTAATATTACAAAGTATGTATAAGAGCATGTCCATAACTCTCTTGTATCCTAACCTAAGAATGTAAAAACTAACCATCCCCAAGTACCTGGGAGCAACTATAACGTAATCACTTAAAACTTATGTAAACGTGATAGGGAAGTAAACCTTATCCCCAAAAACCTATTTTCCTACGAACTGACAATAAAACCATTATCTCAACCGATAATAAAACCATTGTCCTGACCGACAGTAAATAAAACCAGTGTCTTAACCGACAACTGAAAATAAGGTCTTAACTTATTCATGGGCTAACCTTGATCATTTACCGATCAATACAAAACCTTGGGTCCAAACTACCTGACCCCCACACCGCCCATAGGTGTGTATAACCAGGCTACTATACAATTCTTCACCTGAAAAACATCTCATCGCAACTTGAGATGATACTCAAAACATACGAATGAAACTTCCACTGTAAAATACCCAAAATATACAGATATAATTTGGTTGGTACGAATCTGAGTTGGGACGAATCGTCCATATACCATATAAATCACTAATCACTAATACTATAAGATGAATTCATTAACCCCCTGAATTTCCAATCCAGATCAAAATATACAGATGATTAATTTGTACAGTTCCTCCTCGGACTGAGGAGTGCGTGGAACCCGCAATTTTGTAAATTGGTCCACCATCATCAGGATGTTTTCGTTTCCCTTTGTTGTCTTGGGAAGCGGACCCATAAAGTCAATGTGAACTCTCTCTATAGGGTATTCGGAGTGGTAAGGTACCATCCTGTACCTATTATATCTGACAGGTTTCTTGTTTTAACTGCAAACGTCACAGCTAGTAACAAAATTTCTGACATCTCTGGACATGTTGTACCAGTGAAATTTACCTTTCACTCTAGTGAGAGTTCTCTCCGTGCCTTGATGTCCTGCGGAGGGCAACTCATGACACAGTTCCATAACTGACTTCTGCATAGAGGCAGGAACCACAAGTCTAGAGCTTGCCTCGTCCTTTTTAGCCTTGCTACGCAGTATTCCCTGATTATCTATGAAAAACATGTCCTTGTTAATCCAATGGCTTTTAGCAGCTGGGCTGCAAGGAATAGCTTGTCCTCCTTGGGTTCTTCTTTATCTTTAACCCAAGCTAAAATGATTTCCAAATCTGTATCGGTAGATTGAGCATACTTGATGTCCTCTGCTGAGTACCCGGTTATACTAATACCTTCATCCTGTGATATTGCAGCAATGTGACAGAAATTTGGACCTTCTGCCACTAACTTAGTACTATCCTGTGTCATGTACAAGTTTAACTCCGTAGTAAACCAAGTATCTTCTGTACTGCTTGAAATATCGCTCTTAACTTCTGCAGACTTTGGTGACTCGACCGCGGCCTCCGGCCTTGAGCCCGGCACCTGAATAGGTTTTCAGGGGCTTTGGCTACAGAGCTGCCGGGCGCGTCCCCAGGTGGTGGATAGGGGAATGCCCTGTCTTTGCGGGGTAGTCAGGTCATAATACGGAAAGCCTGACCGCGAACCATTGTAGCCAAACTGTGTGGAGAAACGCCACGCTCCATGCAGTAAAAAGACCCCTTCTATATTTCTCTAAAGAGAGCAGACGCACTGGGTGTCGTATAGAAGGCTAAATTTCCTGCCCCTACCCATTTCTCCCCTTTTCCAGTGGCAATCAAAAGTCGTTGCCCCGGTTGTCCCTTCCACCTTTATTTCTTTCTTCTTTTACTTACAATTTGTTTTGAATTGATTAACTTGTTCTCGTCCTGATATAGCTGAAATATTGCTCATTGGACGTTAAACTCTAACTAATCAATCAATCCGGCCTTGAGCTGGAGATCGATGAGGAGGAATCGGGAGTCTGGAAGAGACCAATTAGCGCAGAAGCGATATTGTCCACTGGTTTCTGTCGCCTACGTACCTTCTTTGTCAGTGGTACTGCTTGGTCTACATCCTGTATAAACTTTGACCAGTTCTTGTGGGCCCTAGTGCAGTATGGACATCCCCCACAAGGTAACTTACTTATATCCATGTCGGCTGTGAAATTGTGACATGCTTGTACATCATCAGGTATCCGGCTCATAGCATCCGCATTGGTGTGGAGCCGTCCAGGTCGATGCTGGATAATCATATCATACTGGCTGAGTTCTTCCAGCCATCTTGCCAGTTGAGCTTGCGGTTCCTTGAAGCCCAATAACCACGTCAGACTACTGTGGTCAGTTCTGACCGTGAACTGTCGCCCTAACAGGTAGTGTCGAAACTGCCTGGTAAACCTGACTACTGCCAGTAGCTCTTTACGAGTAGTACAGTACCTTTTCTGTTCCGGAGTGAGCCCAAAGCTACCGTAAGCTATTGTTCTATGTCGACCTTCTTGTACCTGTATAAGCTCACATCCAATAGCTTTATCAGACGCATCCGTGTCTAATATAAAGTAATCTGTCTTGTTTGGGAAAGTAAGAACAGGTGCGCATAGCAATTTTCCTTGATAGTATCAAAAGCTATTTGCCTATCAATATTCCAGCTAAAAGGCTTTTTACCTGTAATTTCATACAGAGGTTGAGTAATTTTAGAGTAATCCTTGATAAATGACCTATGGTAATTGGCGAATCCGAGAAAGGATTCTATTTCCTTGGTACATGTAGGAATAGGCCAATCCTTAACTGGTTTTAGATGTTGTTCTCCAATTTTGAGTCCTTGCTGACTTACTGTTCTTCCTAGGAACTCTACAGATTTCCTAAACAAGTGACATTTAGCTGGTTTCAGCTTTAACTTGTACTGACGGAACCTCTGAAATACTGTGGATGAACTTTTATTCGTGGACATCAATTTTCGTGGTTTTCATAATATTTAATATTTCGAAGGCACTTGAATTCATGGTTTCGAAATCCATACATTAAAACTCTATAAGAAAAACGTATTTCGTTGGTAACCTAATTTCGTGGTTTTAGCGAACCACGAAATCCATGAAAATTGGAACCCCACGAACAATAGTACTTTCACAGTATATCCTTCAGATTTTGTAAATGAGACTCAAAATCTGTTCATAAGACTAGGATATCATCCAGGAAAGCTAGCACCACTTTCCAGTTCAAGCCTCTTAGTAACAAATTCATTACTCTAGCATATGTCCCTGGAGAATTGCACAAACCAAAGCTCATCTTGACGCATTCAAACAGACCATATTTTGTGATGAATGCGGTCTTCTTTCTGTCCTCTGGCTTGATTCTTACCTACCAGTAGGCCCAATTTGCATCGAGCTTGGCAAACCAAACATTACCTGCTAAGGTATCAAGACATTCTTCGACCAAAGGTAATGGGAAGGTGTCTTTTACCGTGACGGAGTTCAAAGCTCTGTAATCGATGGACCATCGGACTCCTCCATCACGCTTCCTGATTAGCACAGGAGCTGATGCCCAATCAGAGACGGAGGGTTGGATCACTCCTGCATCCAACATTTTCTGCAAATGAGCTTCCTCTTCACCTATAAAGCATACAGGTGTTTTGCGCATTCTCTGTTTGATAGGTTTGGCATCTCCAGTGTCTATGGAGTGTTCAATAGCTGTAAAGTTTCCCAAATCTAATTCATTCTGGGCAAAAACATCTCCATATTGTATTAGCAGTTGTTTTAACTTAGTACTTTGCTGACGGGTAAGCTGAGAACAGGAACTCAAATACATGTCCCTAAGATGAACTGGTATCTTAGCATCCGTTGTTTGACTGGTATCAGTAGGGTCACCTGCAACTGAGGTGCCTACCGAACGTTCGGCGTGGGAAGCTAGAACTTCGACCACCTGAGCTTCAGCAATTTTTGTACCCTTCTTCAATGTCACTGGATTGTCTGTGACATTGATCAGACATAGGTTCGGATTATCCCCTTTAGAGCAAAGGGTTCTAGGCATTAACAATCTTGTGTTCTCACCTGGCTCTACAACATAATCATGTTCTTGTGTTGTAACTTCACAAGTCATCCTCACCACTGAGTTGGGTGGTATAACAGTACGCTCTGCAACTGTAACTTTGCCACACCTAGGTTGCTTGGATGTCTCCCCACCGAGTATGAGTGGAACATTCTTGCCATTTAGTGTCATCATCCTGTTTGCTACATCTAGGATGGCTTTATTCCTTTCTAGGAAGTCATATCCTATGATCATGGCACAATCTAATGGTGCGACAAACAGAGTTTGTGCAAATGTCATATCAGCAATCCTGATTTTAACTGGATTTGTAATCCTACACTTCATACTCATATCTCTGCCTGCTCCATGCATGAGCGTTTCCTTGATGATATAAGGCTTCTGCTGAAAAGTTTCAAAGAGTTTGTCGTTCAGGACAGTGACCTCTGAACCTGTATCTACTAATGCCTTTATTATCTGACCTCTTATACTCACTTCACATCTTAAGAGGTTAGCCTCACCTATGTTAAAAGATGAAGTTCCAGATGACTTTTCCTGTTTTTCACTCTGTCTAGAGTCAGTATTCCTTCTTAGCTGAAGTTTATCTGGTTTTCCTGATTTCCACTCAGGACAGTCTCTCTTGAAGTGTTCCGGGCTTCCACATACAAAGCATGTTCTGTCCGTATTAGATGGACTACCCCTTCTGGTATTCTGTCGACTACCCTGATTGCTATGTTGACGATTGTTACCCTGGCGGTTGTTGTTGCGCCAGCCACCACTGCTGCGGTGTTGGTCACCACTACGTCCGGAAGAGGAGTTGACGTCTCGTGTCCGACCTCGGTCCGAGGAGGGATCATGACTCGAAGCAGGAGACTTCGAAGAAGTCCTGGCTGACCGTCTGACCTCATCAAGTAAGGTAGACATCTGGGCCATAAGCTTCGACATCTGATCTTCCATTTTAGTTACTCGGTTTTCCATAACATTTTGACCAACTCCATGTACACTGGGGTTGTCGACTTTGGTATCCAAGTCAATCAATGGTTTGTTGGAAGACTTGTCCTGGTTCGCTTGAACTGCTTTCTTAGAGTGTTGGAACCACTTTACTGTGTCCATCGCCATCTACATGGTGGTAGGCTTTGTATTGCAAGCATGCTGTCCTGCTTGTGCATCATAGCAGCCTTGACAAAATTTCATGATGGCCTGTTTTGTCATGTGCTCTTCCGGCAAATCACGGAATGCTTTTGTCGCCAAGGACAAAACCCTGTCTGCCCAATCTTCCAGGGATTCTTGTTTACCCTGAGTGCTCGTTTGAAATTGCACTTGGATGGTTTCGGGCAGTTCTTGGAAATCAAAACGTTTCTCCATTTTACCTATGACTGTTCTGAAGGTAATATCTGGGTCTTGTTCTAACAGTAAAGTGTAAAAATCGCTTGCCTTATCCTCGAGGCACCAGCACAGTTGGTCTAACTTTTGCCTTTCAGTCCAACTTGCTGACCTCGCATATCCGGAAAACTTGGTATGGAAGGCTTTCCAGTTTCCTTTCCCTGTGTACCTTAGGGACTTAGGTACTGATCTAATGAACTTCGAGTCATCCCTCTGTCGTCTAGTCTGCCGACGAGCATTATGCTGGTTCGAGCCTTCAATCTCATTGTCACTCATGACATGATAACGTCTGGTAGTCTCCCTTCCCCTTTGTTACTGAGGGGGACCAGACCTCCTCTCAGATTTTACACTTCTGTTTTCTGGTTCGGAGAATTGTGACTGATCATAATCATAATTCATTGGTCTCCATGATTTATGGCTTGCGTTTTCTGTTTCATAGCCATAGTCTAGTTGTTGATGTGGCTAAGGCTGTTGATTCGGACGATTGACTTGTCCCTGAGGTTGACTGTTGACGGTATTGCCGTTGTTTCCAGCTTGTTGACTGTGGAAATCCAATTGTTGAGTACTGTTGTAAGGTTGTTGAACCACTTTCGGGTTAACGGTTGAGTTCGTTTGTCCTTGTTGAGTGTGGTTGACATATTGACCCATGTTGATTCCCTGTTGATACTTGTTGACATCTTGTTGACTGATGTGAACACCTTGTTGTAGTTGACTAGGTAGTAGTTGAGGCATAACGGTTCCTTGTTGGTAGGTGTTGACGCCTTGTTGAAGGTGACTAGTTGGTTGTTGAGGCATAACCATGCCTTGTTGATAGGTGTTGACGCCTTGTTGAAAGGTGTTGACGGGTGGTATAGTCACGTTGACACCATGTTTATACATGTGATGTTGTTGTACGGTGTTGGTTTGTTGTTGATGGTTCGGGTCACCTTGTTGAATGTTGTTGACAGCTTGTTGAGGATTGTTGAAATCTTGTTGATGGTAAACATCCTGTTGATTACTGTCGATATGATGTTGAATATTTGTTGAACCTTGTTGGTGGTTGGCGTATTGTGGGTTCGTTGTATCTTGTTGAAAGATATTTTGTTGATGCGTAGGAATCAACGAATTGACATTACTCGTGGTACTGACATATGGAGGTACTAAGCTACCTGTAACATGCACTGAATCTGATTTAATCATACCTGAGCTTGTTACCTGAGGTGCGACTTCAGTATTTACCTGGGTACCTCCAGCTGGAGGAACCGAAGCAATGGGTCCTCCCCCGACTGGAGGAGCGAGTACCATTACCTGTGTACTGGGTACTGAGATAGCATCTTGACCTTTTGACTCATTACCTTTAGTACCTACCATGTACTGGTCAAACCACATCATATCTGCTGTGTTTGTCTCTACCTGGCCCATTTCTTGTTTAAATGTCATGCCGGGCTCAGTTTTGATAATGTTTGTCTCATGTACACTCACTGGTGTAGGCAATGTCACCGGATTTGCCTGTTCCGGGCCCTTTTTGAAGACACCATGTGCATAACCTGCAAACGGATCAAGATCAACTAGTGTTTGCTTACTTCCTTTCGAAGATGCACCCTTCTCTTCAAAATCAATGCTTTTTAGCATCTCGGGTGTCTTCTTTATGTAAGGAATGAGTGACAATGTTTCTGGTGTGATTGTAAAACCAAGTGTACGCATTGCCATTATTTTTTGTTGTGTTTTAACCCCTACACCAGGAAGTTTTAACAACTCTGCTTCACCGCAGGTGTTAATTTCAACCTTGCTGCCGATTTTACTGGCAGAAAACATTTTGTCAGTGTTTACCTAGTGAACTTTAAGGTAATTGGACAACCAAAGTGATCCTAATCTAAAGATTAACCAATTTGCATTCACTAGTATATAATTTGACTTGGAGTTACTTTTTTCTCCAACTAATTATAACCAGATTATATCCCTGGAGTTACTTTTTTCTCCAGATAATCCCTGTAGCCGCTCTGAGCCTTTTTCGCGGGAATTCAGCACGTGTGTCAGCTCCGACTCGCCAAGTTTATCCGACAGTTCAACACCCGCACTGATGTGAGACCGAGGGTGGAAGTGACGTATAAATATAACAGGAAGGCGTCAGAGACTTATGGCTACAGAATTATATTAATGTCTTACCGATATAACTTGTGAGATAGCTGTCAGGTCAATAACCTTTCCGCTTGATCGTCTTATATCCTACACAATATGGCGTACAACAGGTAAGAGAGTGCAGCTGGGCATGCGTCGACACACTTCCGTCTCCAGGGTCTTCCAATACTGGATCAAGAAGGGTCCCACGGAGCTGAGGGTAATTGTACTACACCATAGAGCATTTTCCTGGAAACTGTTTAAAAAGGTTCCCGATAATTCCGCAAATTAAATAGGAATTATATGAAAAATGTATTACAATTATTTTGCAGCCGAAAAGCAATTCCGATAATGGCCGTCATTTAAATTATAAAGTCACTTGATTGACCGATTTTTATCCGGTCTATATAATTACCCCAAAACACCCAAAACTACCCCAAAACTGTCATAATACACAACTGTTACAAAATAACGAAAGTTGGTAAAATTTAAATATTTTTGTTAATTTTCAGTTTTTATTCAAAGAAATTGAAGTAAACACTACAGGACATATGCTCGGTGATAAGTGTATACAATGTAGTGATATCCTACCCTAATACTTTCGTACGTTTTCATTTTTTTTAATTTTCCGCCGTGCGCGGTCCCGGCTTATGAATAGGCCCGCAGCATCCTTTGAGCTTGGAGTATGAGTCTTCCTAACAGAGGATCCCGAGGAAACCCCGGGATATAGAAATAGGACCTAGTATCTCCGGCTTTCGGGGTATGACCCCTCCTAAACGGGGGCTGACCCCGAGGGTCCCGGGATATAAAAATAGGACCCATTCCGTGGTTGTGCGGGATTAATAAATACACAACTCATCTTTTGGATGGGATGTAAACTCAGGTCCACGTGTTGGAAGAAATGCCACGCTTCCTGCACGTTAAAGAACCCTTGTAGCAAGCTTTTTTTTAGTGGTCCATAGGTGATCGGCTACAAGGCTTAATTCTCCGCCCTTTTCGATTTCACCCTACTTTTCCAGTGGCAGTCAGAATTTCCCGTCCCATGGCCCTTTTCATACCCCAAAGTGATACTTGTTCTCGTCTTGATATAGCTGAAATATTGCTGAGTAGACGTTAAACAATATTCAATCAATCAATCATTTTTTATTTTATAAAAGTTATGTTCATTAATATTCTTGTCTGTGGAAATGATATTTTAAACATTTTATATTTAAGTCCAAGTTGATATCAGTCCTCAGAACAAACACACCATAACTGAAGAAACAGACCCCAGACTGCTACAACAGCGTAAATTATTAGTTCTGTGTATAATAAATATTAAAACTTGGAAATATGAGTGTAATTTGCTGTCCGTGAAAATATGAAATAAAGGTTTGGGAAATTATTTACCTGGAACTTGTCCCGTGTCCATTTCGATACACAAGACATGTTAACTCCATCAAAAATTGTCATTAAAACGGGTTTACAAAAAAACAATTCTTGATGACAAAAAATAAAAAAGTAATTAAGTTTATATTTATTGTTTCAAAAAGGTATATTTGACATGGTTTTGTGTGTTTTGGGGTAAATCTATGGACCCATTTTTATCTACTTTGTAGCAGGAGCAATTCTGCTGAGTGATTCAGATGACGAAAAAGACAACAAAGTCCCAAACTAACAAACCAAAACACTAAACTTTAGAATCAATGTGACGGACGGCGGACACCAAGTGAGGCCTTTGCTCAAAGTATTCTGTTTATAATCAAAATAAGTATTTCATCAAAATTAAATACTTTATTACACCAATTTTAACAACGAGAAATTTGTCCGACAAACTTGTCTGTTCCCTAAGAGAAAATGGAGTTATCTTAGGAGAAGTGTGGTAGGTAACGTGGCGTATTGCACTAACCTTGCGTGGTGATCAGTGTGACCACTGTTAGAGGGGAAATATGCTTTCTCTAAAGCAATGATAAACTGTATAAATATATTTCCTTAGCTTAAGGTAAAAATCGAAATTTAGAACTTCAATTAAATAATTTATATATCAAAAATACAAAAAGCTAATTTTTACCATAAATATATAACATTCTGTAAATATTTCCTTATGGACGAAAGACTTTTCCGTAAAATGAATAATAAATAATAAGTATCTGTTTTGATCACAAATACTTTATGAATGCTAAATTTACTGGATGTTGGAAAAGTATTCTACTGTATTCTCGGGAAATTAAATTCATAGTAACTTCGGTTTTTTGTTGATTTACATGTCAAGTTCATAACTGAAAACTGATTTTCTACACTAGCAGTTGATATTGGTTGCAATGTTTTCTACGTCTTGTAGCCCCATGCACCCAACCCTAGAAAATGGACTTGGTTAATTCTGTGCTAACGGGTTCAAACTGACTGCAACTGACATTATAACAATCAACTACTACGTTCTGTTTATTTATAAGATTTTTTTCTGAATCCGTTAACCTGTGATGTAAATATTTATACTGTGCAATAGGATGAGAGCGACATCTCTGGCGAAAGAACTTGAGCAGACACCATATTACACTTTAACAATCGGAAGGAAATATTTGAAATACCAGCACCCAAAAAAATCCAACACCAAATTTGTAACCAGCATTGCATTTAGATTTGCAAGGGGGCCAAAAAAATATCAATCAACTACTTTAAGAATGTGAAAAAAATTATATGGCGATATGTCCTGAGATGACAGATTCTTCATATCGATAAATTGGGAAAAGGGTCACAAAAAAACATCCACGGGTATGTAGTTTATTTTATCCCTTACAATGATATTAAGAGAAATATTTGAAATATAGATTTTTAAGCTGGTAATTTAACAAACTCATTAGTTTGGCAATGGCAATGAGAATGTTAGCCATAAAATAGCAAACTCTATAAAATGTATTTTATCAATTATTTTTTACATTTTTTTTTTAACAGTACTCAAAGTTGAAATTTTTAGAGTTTTTTCAACAAAAACAATTTGATGACGGCTTTGATAAATATATTTTACAAATGGTTGAAAGAAAGATACATCTATTCCAATGAAAAGAAGAGAGAATACTTGGGAGTCAAAGGGGCGATAAACTGAACCAACATAGCTCATTTTTTTAATACGAGGTTTTTCGTCTTGTTACTTCAAAATGTTTGAAAATGAAAAAAAAATTCAAGCAATCAATTTATTGCTACATGACATCATTGTTACATCCTTGATGCACATTTTCTTGATGAAAAATATACATTGGGAAAAATGAGGAAAAACCAAATGTAAAAGAGGACAAAATACACGCTGATTACAAACAGAGAATGTAAATCCATAACAAATCTGAACTACAAGATTGTAGAGCTGAATTGTAGATTTCGTAGTGGACAGAAGTACGAGTTTATAGGGACTGAGACAGAGCAAGATGTGAAGATGATCAGATTCATTTTTTTTTTACAAAAAGTTCAACTATTAATGTGATTGATTGATTGAATATTGTTTAACGTCTACTCAGCAATATTTCAGCTATATCAAGACGAGAACAAGTTTGTTAATAAATAATCACTTTGGGGTATGCAAAAGGCCATGGGACGGGAAATTCTGACTGCCACTGGAAAAGTAGGGTGAAATCGTCAAGGGCGGGGAATTTAGCCTTGTACCCGATCACCTACGGACCACCCCAAAAGAGCTTTATACAAGGGTTCTTTAACGTGCAGGAAGCATGGCGTTTCTTCCAACACGTGGACCTGAGTTTACATCCCATCCGAAAGATAGGTTGTGTATTTATCAATCCTGCACAACCACGGAATGGGTCCTATTTCTTTATCCCGGGACCCTCGGGGTCAGCCTCCGTTTAGGAGGGGTCACATCCCCCAAGCCGGAGATACTAGGTCCTCGTTAATATATGGTAAAATATTTCAGTATAGTACTTTTTTCACAAGTCAGATATGTAGGAGCTTTGATGTGCAACTACTCTTGTTTTAGGGTGTAGAAAAATAATATTATTTATTTTGAGATATGTAGTAACTCTAAGATGAGGAACTACAGTGTAAACTTTTTATCTCGCACATATCTAACCTATACATATGTGTACATGTATTGATTTATGTAAGTTAATTAAAAAACAATATATTTATTTTAATAGGGATATATCTGCAGCGAGTTTATTATAATTTAAATATTTATTTTGTAACAGACAACTGCTTAAAGTTCACAGATTGATGATGATGATGATAGTTCCACACATCAAAATATGGGTACACCAAATGATGACAGAGATTCAGTAGTACAGGTATTTCATTCTTCATATCTTTAAGATAATCGCTGTCTTTTACGAATCTGGAAAAATATGATATATAAAGGATAACAATATAAAAATATCAGGGTAGTATAGCATATTATAATTAATATATGCATTTATCCAAGTGAACGTGTTGTTGAAGGCTTCACAGTGACTTCAAGATGATGAACAGTAATAGAAGCGTTGTTCCGTTTCTTTGTTTTATCATGTATTTGCACATACTTTCTTTTGTGTACATTTACTCCATATCCCTTCATTACTTATATACACTATAAAGAATAGATATATGTATAATAAGTAGTTGTTATGAAATGGTTAGTTGTTTCATACATCAATCTTGTCTCGTGTACATATACTACATATCCCTTCGTTACTTATATACACTATATAGAATAGATATGTATAATATGCAGTTCTTATGCAGAAATGGTTAGTTGTTTCATACACCAATCTTGTTTCGTGTACATTTACTACATATCCTCTCGCTTTATTCACTGTTAGTTAAATTGAAAAATAAATATGAATGAGTATTATGTATGCAATACTTTTTTAAAATAATTTAACACTGACTGAACCAACACCTTTTTTACCTCCTTTCGACAGAGAAACATTTAGACAAAATAAAGTATCCACGATTTACCGAAATGTTGTTGTCAGAATTATATTTAATTTTGTTTTAAATGTATTATAAATCGAGAAAATAAATACACACCTTAGTTGAATTTTCTAAAAGGGACGGAAGATCTTCGGAATCCCATATTGGACTTGGTGTGGAATTCTCTTTCTGCTGTCACTCCCCCTACTTGTGCTAGGTGAGGGGGGAGTTACTTTTTGTTCCACTATTTTCAGTACTAGTAGTTGCTTGAACAGCAGCGTCCTCATATCGTTTGACTCCAAAGCTCCAATAATAGGTTTCTCTACAATACAAATATATTGAATTATGTTATTATTTTTTAGAGGATGATCAAAAGACTCTGAAGACAGATACTTCTGGCTGGTTACCAGGAGTGTTGAGTTGTCTAGCAGGTAAAACATTCATTCTACTAAATCTTGCTGATTCCAAGATGAAGAATAACAATACAAATTTTTGTAGAGACTTTGTCTCATGTACATTTACTACATATCCTTTCAGTTTTTACTAAACTTTTATAATATTGTAATCTTAATAGATATTTGAAATAAAAACATTTAATTATTTGAATTTAACTGTGTATTAACTAATACCCTGAAGAAAATAATAATAAAAAAAAACAACTTTGTAACAATTAATTTATATAAAAACTGAGAATTCTTATATGATTTGTTATGTATTTCAAAGAGTAACCTCTTGTCAGTATTTAGATTTATTTGATTTACTAGATTTCGAACTTTATTTTGATAAGGGTTATGTCTCGTACTCATTTACATTACACCTAAGTCTATATACAGATGATCATAGCTGAGTTGTACAGTATAAATTAAAGGTTTTTTTTTATAGCAATCGGTTGATTTAAATGATTTGTGATAATTGCTGTCATTAAATTCAATCTTGATACCCATAAAAAAATCAACAGATATTGTTCTGATTTTAGCTTCCCTAGTTTCCTCTATCATAGAAGGGGTAATTTCTTTAGTGAGAAGACTTCTGAGGAAACCTAGACATGCTACACCCGAAGATCCTAATTATGTCCCTGAAATTAACATGTCGTATAACAATGAATGTGCAATTTCATGTCATATGAGGATATCAATGCACTACCAATTATTTTATTTCCTGGAGGAATATTTGTATATTAATATATGTTAATGTTCTAGGAAATATGCCGTAATATCTTTAAAAATTACTATCAATTTTGAGAAAAGTTGCAAGACATAGGTATTTCTCTCCATAGCATTAGCTGCAACGCGTAAAAATAGTGTACAAGAAGACCAGTTAAAGATGGTGATGTTTACATTTGTGTTGGTCTGTTTATGCATGTGTTATGTAGATGGTAGGGATGTTTTTACATGTCTTATGTTAGATGAGGAGACCCTTGACTGTTCCTCAAAGTATCCCGAGATCTTTACGGGGAGTTTTCTGGAAACACCCGAAATAGATCGTGTGATTTTTTTTCACAAATTTCAGACATGGTACAAATTTACAAAGTGCTCTTCGCTTCCACAACCAGACTGGTGCTTATAATTTCCAACAGTGAAATTTGTGGTTGGAAATTCAAAGATGTAGAAATGGAATTCAACGGAGTTGACTGTTACACACTGGTAAGACAATCTTAGAATACTAAAAAAATACCCCCCCCCCCAACCACACACTGACATCCATACTTCCTTCACACACCTGCTCGAGCTAACATAAAAAATCAGAGGATGTCGAAAACAGATAACAGATTATATTTCCAATTAAGGGTCCTCGAGGGATTGAAAATCGACATATTTACATCAGTTGTAAAGCCTCAGTTCATAGCATACACTAACTATGTACTATCTATTAAACTGGAAGGTAATTAGATAAAAATTTACACATGTTTACTATAATGGTGTTATGTTATTCTCCATGGTCATTAATCATATCATTTTATCTTTTGTTACTAGACAGATATTTAAAATTTGGACATTGAGTGTAAATATTTTTTAAAAAGAGATTCTCTTATAATTGTTAAAAGAACACTCAAACGGGAAATGTGTTTCATCTTCAATATTGTCAGAGAAACATTTCATCCAAAGAAGAATTGCATCATTCGTCCACTTTCAGCTTTCTATATATTTTATCCATGAAATAATAAAGATACTTCACCCTCCTAAAACAATATGATACTTACATCTTCAAATCCATCCTGTTTAATACTTTTATTGATGTCAGCCATGATTTGATCTGTATCATATGCATTGCTACCTCGTGCTCCACCCCCACATGATATTTAAACATTATGGGTGCACACAGGCACCCCCACATGAGGACGATGTCCTCATTGATGATGGTGCCATTTGTGTCATGTCTGGTTCATTGCTAAGGGCTCTGGGAGCCACCAGTCTCTTTTTTTTGTGATTCTCATTTTCATTGGTTAAATCAATAACCATTTTCAGTTCTTCTCGTTGTTGTTGTTGTTTTCTTCTCTGTAACTTACATTGCATATTTTTTTTCAAATGATATATTTGGATGACATTAACAACGGAAATAAATACAAACTTACGTATTAGGTGTTTCTTTAAATAAACTCTTTTCCATTGTCTTCAGTTCTTTTGTTGAGAGTCTACAAGTAAAACAAGTGCATATCGTAAAAGTGCAAGTGTATTTTTCATTCCTCTGTGTAGGATGACCAAATTTCTAAGTTGCTGTTTAATCTGTAATAATTGCTTACTATTGTATTTGAGGGTTGTGGAAATCTTAGCCCAGTTACAGGTGAATACCCAGCATACCCTGAAAATCAATGGTCCATGCCGGTCAGCTAAAAAGAATTTTTCACTATTTGTCAAGTTTGTGGAAACTAATTTGTACTTGGAATTACGTAACATGTTTACCGCTGTTGATTAAACCAGAGACATATAATTACAGAGATTGGCAGCTCTACTATCACCCATCATTAATCACAACAAATATGATACGGCCACATCAGAACATCTTTAACTACTTTTGATTTGTTTGACATATATCTTAACAGAAAAGTGAATTGGCTTCCTGAATTATTTTACAGTGGTGTTTCGAAAATTTGAATTAGAAATATTGATTAATAAAAGATATTTGAAAATAAAGCAAAGACTGATGACGAAGATCGTGATGTGCCTTGTTTACTTTTGAAACTCCTCTTTTATTTCCGTGATTACAACTCCTAGTTATTTAAACCGGAAAGTATTTTAACATGTTGGTTGTGTTTAGATAGTTATATTATGACATTTTCATACATTATCGAGATATTGGCGATTTGTGTTTGTGAAGTTTTATCGAAGTTTCGATGGCGTTGTGATTTCTCGAAAATTCGTCAAGTTGCCAATCCAGTGGCAGTCAGAATTTCCCGTCCCATGGCCATTTCCATACCCCAAAGTGATTATTTATCAACAAACTTGTTCTCGTCTTGATATGGCTGAAATATTGCTGAGTAGACGTTAAACAATATTCAATCAATCAATCAATCAAAAGTTAGATGCTTTCCGAAGGCAATCATTTGGTTTATTGTTTTATTGTTACCTTCAAGGTGCATTAGTTATAAATAACTATAAATTCATAGGTTTCATTAATACATTTCAAAACTTTTTTCATGTTCTCATGCTGAAAAACTTTAATATCAGATCTTCTTGACCGAGTTCGCAAACATATTAAGTCTAGTTGAATTCTCAATTTTGATACCCAATAGCATTTACAGATGACAATTATAAAAAATGAATCAGTCTTACTAAGGAACAGTTCAATGTCGTTGCTGGTACTTTAAAGAAGCTGCTACCAACGACGCACGCCTAAATCACCAAACATGCGTACAAAACAAATCAACAAGCGTCATAGTTGTACAAAACAAATCAACAAGCATCATAGTTGTACAAAACAAATCAACAAGCGTCATAATTGTACAAAACAAATCAACAAGCATCATAGTTGTACAAAACAAATCAACAAGCATCATAGTTGTACAAAACAAATCAACAAGCGTCATAGTTGTACAAAACAAATCAACATGCATCATAGTTGTACAAAACAAATCAACAAGCGTCATAGTTGTACAAAACAAATAAACAAGCATCATAGTTGTACAAAACAAATCAACAAGCGTCATAGTTGTACAAAACAAATCAACAAGCATCATAGTTGTACAAAACAAATCAACAAGCATCATAGTTGTACAAAACAAATCAATAGTTGTACAAAACAAATCAACAAGCATCATAGTTGTACAAAACAAATCAACAAGCATCATAGTTGTACAAAACAAATCAACAAGCGTCATAGTTGTACAAAACAAATCAACAAGCATCATAGTTGAAAGAGGGTGATATTTTTCATAGTGAATAGTGGCTTTAGGGATGCCATTTTGGGTTTTGCAAGAAAACAATTTTCATGTTGAAATGTCATCTTTTTCAAAAAAAGGGAGAAATTCGTTTACTTCAAAAGAGGCAAATACATCACACCTGGTCACGAAAGTAAGGTTGGTTGTAGAATCGGCTAAAAGGAGAGTAAAGCAAACCCATTCATTGGCGATTTTGTTCGTATTGTAAGTGCACTTAACAATTACTTACCCTGTGCCATGTACTACATTTCTAGGCCATGTGCTGTAATTATTACATATATTACACATGAACCGCGCTGTAATCAAGTACTCCACTGTGGTAAATGGGTGTATTTGTTTTCAACACGGTATCCATTGTACTTACACCATGTGGTAATTTTCCGTACAAGGGTCTTCATTTCCCTCTTAAGGCTATAAAGGTTTTTGCCCGGCACCTGAATCGGTTTTCAGGAACTTCGAGCTACAGGGCGTGTCCCCATTTGGTGATTAGGGGTATGCCCGTTCTATGCGGGTTAGTCAGGTAACAATACGGAAAGCTTGACTGCGAACCATTGTACACAAATAACGCGGGTAGGAAGGCTTTTTGGTATCCATGACTTCAGCTGTCCATTTTTTCTTTCTAAAAGTAAGTCAAAGTGTTCATGTGTTCAGGGTTTTCCACTATCTGTGTTAGATGAATGGTTTATAACTTCTGGGATGTAAATATTTGGAGGGCGAACCTTTACTTACTTGCGCGGGGTAGCTGCGTAGACTATAAATCACATTTCATGTCTTTTGTGTATCTTTAGAGCTGTGAACCCATCTTCTCACATAACTCTTCATAGATAGGTAGTTCAATTGAATTCGAAAAGGAACCGCAAAAGATGTATCTCGCAGTGCTCAGTATCAATCCAACCTAACTTGCATCTGCGTCAAAATAAACTCTCACTGAAGCCTTTTCCTTAAGCATCGTCGCGTTTCATTTGTTATTCCCTTTTTAACGCTCTGTCATCTTTAAATATTCTTTCTCTGAACAACCACTACATAATGTTTCTCTTTACATTCACTGTTCCATATGTGGAGCAGGGGATTGTTGCTTCATCTATCACTGTGATTTGTCTACAAAATCATCTATTTTACCTTTTTATACAATGTTTTATTCACTGCTTTACTCAGACATACTTCAGTTTTGTTCCTCAAACACATCAATACTATTTTGAACGAAGTACTTCAGTTTTTCATTGTTAAGCTCTAAATATTCATGGTGTATTTTAGATGATTTACTAACTTTATCTACTACAGCAGGTTTATACCAGACACGAAATGGTTTTAAGGAAAAATCTCGTTGATGTGATGTAGATCCTAACTGAACATTTGCTTTGTCTGGAATAATTGATGTGGAGACTTCTTTTTCTTATCTTTTTCACTCACCTGCTTATGTCAAAGACATTCATTGTATCTGTTTCATGGATAATGGGTTATTTCGTGTTTTTATCATTTAGCCACTGGGTAACTGTTTTGTGACAAGCTGGATTGCAGCTTCTTATCATATCGACGGCAGTTCTTCAAGTTACAGCATATGTTGCAACATTTTAAAAGAGAAACAATCATGATGATATAGGTCCCATACGACTTAACATGTTTATTTGTTCTAAAGCTCTTGTAATAGTCATGTGCTGATAATTTTTATTTTTGATATGTCTTTCAGTTAAGCTACTCCAAAAAGGGAAATTAAATATTTATTGTATTTTGATTCAATCTCATTAAATCAGGATTTTCCATTACTTTACAATGTTTGTACATGTTGAAATATCCGTTTCCATTAGCCCTCAAAATGAATTTTCCTAGCTTCTTAATGTGTGATTGATGGATTGATTAGAGGTTGAAGGTCCAATTACAATATTTCAACTATATCAGGACGAGAACAAGTTAATTAAAAATAATGTTAAGTATAAAGAAGAGTGAATGGTTTTTTATTGCTACTGGAAAGGGGAAAAAATTGGTAGCGGCAGGATATTTAGCCTTGTATTCCATACCCAAAGCATTATATCTTTAATTGTGTTACCAGCAATTTCTACCTTCATAGACCTAGGAAGGTTTAGCTAAGGTCATTTAGGTGTTCATAGTCGAGATTATTTTTAACATTGATCTACTTATTTTAAAATACAATATTTTTTTCTTTCATCAAACAATCAACAATAATGGTATTTGCCTCCTCGTCCTGTTAATCATAGGAAATTATATCCATTACCATCCATCTTGTTGGCATCTCAGCTGTTTTTTAATAATAAAAAAAGAAGATTTTACTGTATGCCGCAACAGAGTGACTGTCTTGCAAGATTCTGGGTAGAAAGTTGTAGGAGGAATTAATTTCACAAAGGAAATATTTCTCGAAAAGATTCAATAAAATATGATCCACATCTCTAATACTATATGTTATTCGGGAATATTCGTAGGAGATATGGGTTCAGATTCCCTGTTTGTTTTATATCCCATGAGCCTTCAGGTGAAGGGGATATAGGGTACAGACAGGGAATAAAAACCTCTCCTGTGATTCCCGAAGAACCATTATATTCTGCTAGAAGTGCTCTTAATTTTTTTTCTTTTTAAAGCGTTTAAAAATTGTGATTTTGCTACCACGGGGATACGGTCTCATATCCCCAGTTAAGGTAACCAATTTAAATTGAAGGATTTACCTAGATATTTCACTTCAGCAGAATATATACAGTCAAACTTGCCTTAGCACTCACCTTGAATAAACAGCCACCTGATTTTAAAGGCCATTTTTTATACATCCCTTCGTAGTATATTTCACATAAATTAAACCTCATTTAATTTAAAGGCCAATTTGACTCCTTCCCAAAGGTGACCTCTTAAATCAAGTTTCACTGTGTCAGTATGTGGGTGGATAGCTGTAGGAGTACCCCTTTTCCATGCCCCAGTTGGCTTGGCAGATTCGGGAGAAGATCTTCGAAATAGTTTATAACAGACAGTATTTAGAGAATAAGTTTTACAAAAGGGTCATAACTGCTATATAGGTAATTGAAATTTTGTCAAAATTGCTGGGCAACTTGAGCTTCACACATTATTATAATGTAATGCTATCTCAATAGGTTTTTATTACAAGATGGACTCGAATAAAATTTTGACAAATTTATATCACAATTCCGAGACAAGCAATGTATACAAGCTTAGCATGCTATTTTTGTCATCTTATTCATGTATCTAATATCCCTATTAAACACGTTTATGCATTATATTGCAAAATATTCTTCGTCCTATGAAATAAAATATGGTTTAAAAAGAAAGATACAATCTGACGTCATAGCTATTACAGACGTAACAAGACGCCTTGAGAAAATGTATAAAGATGGACATAGCTGTTTAGCTATGCATTGTAGCTGTCTTACGTCCTTGTTTTTTCTTTGTTTCTACTCATCGGTAATACTGAAATTGTATGTAATACTGTCCTCAAAGAATTGGACTAGAGCAACCGCTATAATTGATTTTGAAAACAAAAACATATTTTAGGCTATATATTTCAATTAATGATAAAAATAGTATTATAGGACCTCTTATCTTGATATTTATTATTTTAAACGTAAAAAAGGAGATTATAACCACTCTATCGATGATTGAGGACCGGATAAAGGTGATGTTATGGCTAAGCAGTGGAAATCGGACAAAAATCAGGGACAAAGACTAGACTACAAAGCCTTTTACAAGGAACTTTTAAAACTGGTGGAGGACAAAACTACATCTGACTAAATCATGACTGTGTGTCAGTTGTAACATTTTAAGTGCATGTAACTTTTTCACCATTGTTTGTTTTCTTGCATTAAATGATTTAGACCCGTCGTTTGGGTCGTCAAAATGTGTCTTCCCCTCTCTCCAGTGTGATGCTTCTTGTAACTTTGAGGTTGACATTTAGCTTGACTTCCAGGGTTTCTATTCACTCTTTTCCTCGTAAAATTGAAGTATGATAGCAACACATTATAGGTTGATTTTGACATGAGCATTTCAACTTCAATCATGATATCTAATGGTTAATAAAGTTTCTTGTTATTTTTATTACTTAATTTCGGGAACGAGCTGAACTTATTTTTTATTGCAGCTTCTATCATTCCTGGTGCACCAAATCTTTCATCTAGTCTATCCCAAATCTTACTTAAACCCCACTTCGGGTCTGAACTCATTACAGACTTTACTGTATTGGCGTGCTCTTTAGAATCATTTCCTAAGTAGTTAATTAAATACTCTACTTCTTGAGCATGTGTTGCATTCAGTTCTGTCATTATAGTCTAAAAATTTGTCTTCCAAGATGGGTAATGCTCTGGTCTCATCGACGATGTAGACGTGATTTAAATGGGTCCTTATGTAATAGAAAATTTGTGAAACCTGATGCAATTTCATTGTGTTTTTTGTCGAAAAAGCCCAACAAATAAATATAGTAAAACATGATCAGACTTTAAAAACAGTTCGTGATATTGGAGGTGTTTGAGCTACGAAAGTTTGAGAAACTGAAGATCAACTGTATAATTTACAATGTTACCTTGATTGTTGCAACTGAAAGCCGGGTGAGCGATACAGGCTCCAGGGAGCCTCTGGTTATTCCTCAGAAGCGCATGAAAAAGTGATGCTATTGAGGAACAAAGTCAAATCTCAAATTTTGTTCATTGTTTCAGAATCATCCAATCTAATCTCATTTAATTATAATACCTTGGAAACACTGTCAAATTAACGTTCTTAGTTATGACATAAGTTTTACCTAAATTTATTTAACATGGGATAATCTACCCTTCTGTAGCTGACATGATATACCTTTGATGTCGTAAATAACAAAGGATTTTCAATTACACATAAATTTTACTTAGTGTCATCCTAAGTTTAGGACAATCTGACAACTATTTTGAGCTTTCTTACTAACACTTTGTATTCACAAAAATCTTTAATGTAAACTTCTTATTTATTTTTAGGATAAATGCACTTTTTTTATTTAAACTTTTTAACTTTAAAACATCCAAAATAAATTATTTTCCAAAAAGTAGAAATGAAACTGAATTATTTGCAGCCAATAAATATGAATTTTCTTACTAAAAACCCAAAATCAAATTTAATTTTTTTTCTACTTTTGGAACAGAAAACGACATTGTGACAAAATGATCAATACAGACATTTCGCTGAACTTTATTACTCTTTATTTAGGGGCCAACTCCGACCTGCCGTTTGGTGTGGGGTTTCCTCACCGTTCATTGAAGATCTTATGGTGGCTTTGAGTTGTTATTACTCCCCTTTGGGTCGTTGTCTCTTTGACACAC
>MJUU01069833.1:1873-14017 GCA_002080025.1 Modiolus philippinarum | reverse complement strand
ACAAGGAAAGTGGACAGACGGACGGACAGACAGACAGACAGGGTGATTCCTAGATACCCCCTTAAAATTTGTTTACGGGGGGGGGTATAAATATGAGATACCAGAACTCTTTAAACAGCCATGTAGTAAATTAAAAGAAAATGGGGATTTTATAACATGAAATTAGGAAAAAACAGGATTTGTGCCCACTGGCAATGAAATGCATTGCATATTAGGCCTTGTTACCCGTGTACTATAACCCATATACAAACATAGGTAATCCAATTACAAACTCCGCCTCGTTTTTTGGCACATAATTAGAAATAGCAGTTGATAGTATTATGTTAGCAGACAAAATCATGTAGTACTTACATTTAAAGTCACAGGTTAACAGACTTATTTATGCATACAAATGCCAGGTTAGATGATTCTACCATGTACAATGACTGAAATCTGAACTCGTCTGGAAACTTGAATGTAAGTCAATCAAATATAAAATATAGGTCGAAGTGACCTAATTTTGCCTGGATGCTGACCTCCTATTAGGCTAAGAGATGCATGCATAAGCAAAGTAAGATGTTCCTACTGTGTACTGTGACTGAGATATGAACTCGTCCGTAAACATGAATGCAAGTCAATCAAGCAGAAAATTTAGGTCAAAGTGACCTAATTTTGCCTAGATGCTGACCTATCCTCAGAGATGCATGCATATGCAAGGATAGATGATCCTATCATGTACAGTGACCGAGATATGAACTTTTCCGAAAACTTAAATGCAAGTCGATCAATTTGAAAATATAGAATTATTCAGTGACCTAATTTTCTTGGAGGCTGTGAATCACCCCAAGATGCATCTGCATACAAAGTTTGATGGTCCTACCCTGCATAGTTACTCAGATATACACTCAATTGCGGACGCGAACGTGTACGCCAGGGATACTCAGTAGTCCTCCTCAACTGCAGTGAGGCGAACTAAAAATTCATCCACTCAATCCCTGAACCTTCAATTCTACTTCAATTTTTACAAGAAAAGAATTTCTATTTCTACACACTTACACTTCAATTACTTTTAAACCTTGTATTTTAAATGTGATCCATTCCTTCTGTAAAACTCTTGCTAGGGAAGATTTTGCTGAGCATATCATCAGATATGCATTAGCATCTTCTGTTCTACATATATTCCAGAAGCTAATCTACAAAGAATAAATAAATTGTAATTATTATTAAAAAAATATGTGTGTTTACTGTAGTCTGCTGAAAAAAAATTAGGGTCAGTAGGTTTTTTTGTTTTTGTTTTGTTTTTTGTTTTTTTTGACATCGTCATCAAAATCCGGAAAATTTACAGGTCATTTCTGAGCCTGGTCCCTAATTAGTTTCTAAAACCGAAAGTTTCCGCCATTTACATTGTTTTGGAAAGAAACTTCAGCATGCTTTAGGGATTTTTATCTATTGTGAACGTCTTTTGAAACAAATAAATAGAATACCTCCTTAAGTACATATGTTGAAAAATTGGCCGATCATTCTGGACAGACAATATGCACAACTAGTCATGATGGTCAACAATACTGTGAAGTTTAGTCTAAATCTGATGCAAAATGTGGGAGAATGGGTGTGCACAAGCTTAATTTGTCCAATTCTATGACAAAAAGTGGACACAAATCCGACAACAATTGGCCAATCAATCCGGCCAGAGAATATGCACAACTTTTCATGAAGGTCAACAATACTGTGAAGTTTGGTTGAAATCACAATGAAAGTACTATGAATTACAAAATGTATGTCACTTGCCACTTAAGAGATAATGTCACCCATGCAATTTTTAAGCTGTAAATGAAAATATAAATTACCTTATTTCTATCAGCCACCAGGGAAGCAGCTAACTCTCTGTCTTGTTCAAGTCTCAGTCTTAATACTGGGTTGAATGTTATCTAAAAAAGAACACAACTTTTTAAAAACTAACTATGATATGAACCAATTTTTCAATAAAGCACTAAAGGTTGTTCAGGTGTCTAAACCCCAGGGGGGTACTCTCAAATTTTACCCATACATAGGCTCACCCAAAGAAAAAATTATACCCCAAAAAAATACCAAAATTTGAAGTATACCCAAAAAAATACCGACTATAATAATACACCCAAAAAAAAATACCTTCCAAAATTTTAAACCCCCAAAAAATACCGAAGATTTTTTATGTTCTGTCATTTGTTTTTTTTTATTGACCCAACTGTGCAATGGTATGTAAGACAAATACAACCATTCCAAGGATTTTTACTAAACTCTATAAATTAGTGAAGAGTCCATTAAACAATAGGGTTACGTCGAAGTTTGGTGCTATAAGAAAACCATATATTTTAATGCATGTTGTCCATCATTTTTTTAGAAAACTGATGTACCCTATAAAAATACCAACAAAATATGAAACATCCAAAAAAATACCACCATATTATTGCAACCCCCAAAAAATAACATTTTCTTTTGCACCCCAAAAAAATAGCAAAATCTAAAAATTTTTACCCCCAAAAATAGTCCAAGACTATGTACAGAAAATTTTTGGGAGTAAACCCCCCCCCCCCCCCCCCCCTCTGGGGTTTAAACCTGCACATCTAACAAATTGGATTCACCATTGAATAAAGTTTCTTGGTAATAATTTGAATAAAACGCAAGATCTCCTATGTAAATGCAAAATGAATCACTCTGTGAGAAAACATGAGAGGAGAGATAATTTTTATATATAATAATAATAAAAAAAAATTAAAAGTTTTAGTTCATAAATATGATAGGTGACCCCAAAAATTGTACTATTTTTCATAAACTTATCCTGAAGAAATGAGTTGCTGACCTATTGAAGCATAAAAAATTAAACCTTTAATAAAAGGAAAATGAGAAAATGTAATGTTTTATTTCTCTTTTTCATTTAGAAATAAGGGACTAATGTGTTTAGATATCTCCAAAAATGCTGTGAAAGGCCCAAATGAAGAGAAAAAAAAATAACTACCTTTAAATGATGAATCAAACATATATCCAATAAAATTCAATAAAATTTTATGTTCATGCTCCTGTCCAATGTCTATGACCTTTTATGTTCTTATTGTGTAAATAATTTAGGAATAGAAGTAATCTGTAGGCCAATAGAATAATTGAATTTTCAGAAAGACTTGTTTGATTATTGGACAAAAGCAAGTCTACAAACTTTTATTACAATACTTATTGGTGAAGAGATATATTAGTTGATCATTTAAGTCCCATCAAGTTCACAGATTTTACAAATTGCTAAGTTGGTTTAGGAACTATTAGACTGTTAAGGTCATAGACAGCAGATATAAAAGTTTTCAACACTGTCAAATAATACTTACATCTGGTGTAGATCCACGTATCCATGGGTCTCCAGGATGTGTAGATGGACTTGAGGGTCCTGGTGTAGTAGTATGATGTTGTGCAGCATCTGTTGTTGGTGCCATGTTCTGATCATGTTGTTTGGTGGTGTTGCATCTGGGGTCCAAGGTCTCGGTCTTGTCAGGGTTATTGGTCTTGTTGATGTAGATGATGTCCTGTTTACAGGCCTATTTATGGTGAAAGGACGGTTCTCAGTAGTTGTTACTGCAGGTACAGAGGACTGTCTTGAAGGTAATTCTGAAGCATGAGGCGTTGCTGATTGATCCTAAAATAACAAATACAAAATTACAAACCAACAATATTTAACAATGATAACTAAAATAATAGATCCATAAAGTATTTAAAAAGCCTATCCCTCCCTGTAATTAATTACAATTACATGTAATAATTAAGAAATAATTCATGTCAGGTATATGGTTATTGGAAATTTAATCATGGGCTGGGCCTTTATATTCCAATTTAACCCAGAGCATTAGCAAGGAGTTAAATTTACGAATATAAAGGCCCAGCCCATTGTTAAATGAAAATAACCATATACCTGCCATTAATTAATTCGATAAATGGAATTTTCCTTTCTGAAGGCGGATTTTATTTCCTTCATAAACTAAGACAAAAAATTAAAAACATTGTTGTTTTTCATCCCACTTACTTATATACCGATAACATTTCCACATGTGCTAAATATATGGTTATCTAGTATTAAACTGGTTGACGAATTGAACAGAAGTTCATGTAGTTGTTCATCATCATGGATAGATGTGCATAAAATATTTTCATGAAGCTACTCCAAACAGTAAATAGCACTTTCGTTGTATTTGCCAGCAGCTTCATCGTTTTAGATGAATAAAAAGTATGCTAGATATTGAAGAGTTTTTATTCCCAGTTGAGTTAAATCACACAAGCGGGCAGGGACCTTTCTGATATTGGCAGTATTCTAGTTCTACCTGTATGGCCTTTTTTGAATGTTCAGTTTTTCAACATACAATTTTTGGAAATGTCTGTTATGTTGAAACGCAGTTCAGACAAAACTTTAAAATTGCTGCCAAGACAGACAAAAAAGATGAGAGTTCTGGATTCTTGTTAAAATTAAAGGTGAAAATGTTTATACAAGAATAATGTGCAATATGAAATACTATTAATAAATTTTTTTCTTAACACTGTCTCTTATGGTTTTAATTTATTTATAATAGTTGGCAGAATTGTTGGTGATAATATTTGTAATGGTCCAAAAGAAGTTTTGATGTGGCTAACTGGATCAACAGCAGTACCCGCAATTGGATTGCACAAGAAAATAGATGTTTGCTTTGGGAGTGATACCTTTGTTAACACGTGTGCTTTAAGATCAACACTTAAAACACAATCGGAAATGCAACCAGCAAATGCTGTAACACATTATTGTGAACTGATTGTTAATAGTCAGACATTTGCTAGAGTACCCCGAGGGAACCCCGGGATATAGAAATAGGACCTACTTGTACTTGGCCTAACAACAAACTGGTCAGTGCTACATCTTTTCACAACATTAACATTAACAACACTTAAATTAAACTGACATGATTGATATGAATAATTTCCCTTTATTGAGCTAAATAAGTTTCTCAAAAAGACACAGAGTTCACTAAATGTTCTAAGCTTCCCTATAACACCAGTACCATCAGGACAAAGCAAGCCATTTGCATTTCTTGCATGAGAATCAAAAACATAAAATATGTTTTCATCACAATACAAGGCAATAGCATTTTCATTAGCAATAAAAATACCTCGTGATGATCCCTGACCTGAAAATGCTGTAACAATTGCGTCTTCCAATGAAAAAAAGGGATATGTAGTGGTGAATGACAAATCTAAGTTGCCTGTAAATGTTTGTGTTATCTTAAAAGACAAACTACTATTTTCATATTATATATGTAATGATAATTCTTCTGGTACCATGTAATCTTCTCTGACAGAGGCATTTTTTTTCATGCATGTGTATACATAATCACCGCTAATCAAAATGTCATTTAAATCTGGTTTTGTCCATGTATCAATTGCTTTTATTTTTGTTTTTATTAAGTAAATAGCTGCATTGGCTACACATTGCTTACCCCTTGTTTCCGAACTGAATACCTCACTACCTTGATGAAAGTCAGCTGACAGCAATAATTGAAATGACATTTTTGCAAAAAATAATGTTTTATTCAAAATTGTTCAAAATTAACATTTGATCAGATCGATAAGCCTGAAAAAATTTCCATATTCATAATCTTGTCCTTCAGGTGAAAAACAAAAACCGAGATATGTTGCAAATACCTGTGTTCATCAAAAGGTAATCAAAAACCATGGAATCAAAAATGTTCAAAACTGATCAATGTATTCTGTGCATTTTATATTCTAATACATTTCATTAAATGCATGTTACGCATGATTAATAATACTGTTACCCTTTGTTCAGGGTGGCTCGCACAAGAGATATGCAATGTGTCACCATTATATTTTTTGACTTAAAATTTTTTAATCAATTGCTGGAAAAATACAAAATTACGGAATAATACAAATTATTTTATGACATCATGACTAAATACTTACATTTATAAAAGATTGAAATAAAGTCCAAAATGTACAACGTCCACTCTGAAAAAAAAAAAAAATAAATAAATAACTGACAATACAAGGACATGAACTTTTGACTGTCTTCTTTCAATAAAGTGAACAAAAACATGAATAGAAGTCTTGCAGTCTCTATGGCATTAACACTATTTACTATTTTACAGTATTATGGTTAGATATAAGTTTTGGTCAAAAACATGATTATGCTGCACAAGCATGACAAGCCTGTGTTAATTTCTGATAAAAATGACAAAAGACAAGATACTAATCACTGCTGACCACATTGAAAACATTCACAAAAATTTAACAAAATTTCTTAAGTATATGAAGTATATTAAAACCTTGTGAACTTAATCAAATGTAAAAGTTCAAATGTGTTACCGAAATCCTATCCATACATATACATATACTTACGCCTTTTCAATGTTTTTTCTTTGCTCTATCGTCTAATTCAAACTTCGTCTAATAACAAGACTGAAATAAATGAAAAATATTTACTTAATATATGTACATACATGTATTGGTACGAAAGACTGTTAGCAGGTCCAGATCCCTTGTTTTTTGTGTATGAAGTTTACATTTATTACAAATTCTTCTCCATAGACAGGGTCATGCCTCTCAAAAATCTACAAGTCAACACCGTACCTTTGTAACGACATATATGGACCATATGATAATTTGGTATTCAATCCTGTGGTTTCTTTGGTATCCATTTTTAAAAACATTTCAATGTGAATACCATTTCCATGGAAAATGTTCGGTATAACAACTAGTGCGAGAATCATGAGGAAAAAATAATTTTTTTTTGCCCTTCGCAAAATATTCATTTCATGACAGGAAACTAAAAGAAACGAAAATGATTATTTCAAAATTTTGCTAATTTGAGTATCAAATTGCACATATGAAGACCTGTGTTGTCTTTTGCATTGATCATTATGCATGCATAATATATTTACAAATGTTGCAGGGTTACATTAAAATTGTGACAGGAAACCAAAAGAAACCATAACTTAAGAAATCAAGGTATCTCTTTTCAAAAGTGTTAATTCTATAAGAATTCTATCGCATTGTCTTTGTTTTAACATAACACTGGAAGTTATTTGATGAGGTGGTTGTCTTTCTAGTTAAGACAAATTGTCGTTGTAGTCAAAATTTGGGTTAAAATATATTTGAGCGACAGGAAACAAAAAAAAACCAAAGTTTCAGAATTGCATTTTCAGAATGACTTCGGCAAGCTTTGGTTTGGAAGGAATTGGAAATCGATAAATGCAGTTTTAGTCATTTATATCATTAACCTTTACAACAGAATGTAGCGATTGTTCAAATTAAAGCTTATATGAAACGTTTATATTGGGATGAAGTATATATCTTTTTTCATCTTGGCAATAAAAACTTCCCTGTCGGGGGTTCTGAGGTAGGATCGTTCAGGTAACCGGAAACATAAAATTATTTTTTTTACGCTTAATCACTGATTACGAAGTTTGCCTCATTCTCCACTTGGAATGAAGAAGCACCTTAATTCTAAGTACATGCTGATCTGAAGTCTCCACACCTTATGAAAAACGGTCAGTGTAGCATGAAATATAGGTCACAGTGACCCAATTATGTTTGGATGCTGAGCTACTTCCCAAAATGCATCTGTATGCAAGATACATGTATGATGATCCTATATCATATAGTATCAAAGATATGAACTCGGACGTTAAACTTACCCAAGTCACTGAAGCATGAAATATAAGTCAAATTGACCCAAATTTGTTTGGATGTTGACCTACTCCCCAAGATGCAGCTGCATGCAAGATATGATGGTCCTATATTATGCAGTATCCGAGATATGAACTTGGACGTTAAACTTATCAAAGTCACTAAAGCATGATATATAGGTCACAGTCACGCAATTTTGTTTGGATGCTGACCTACCTCCAAGATGCATACAGTATCTGAAATATGAACTTTAACCTAAAATATACCCAAATTGGTTAATCATCAAAGTCAGTGAACCATGACATGAGTCACCATGACCTGCTTTCTTAATGGACAAGAAATGCTTCCCTAGATGTATCTGCATGCAAGACTAGATGTTTCTATTTTACTGGTTATTGAGTTCTGCCCTCGGACGAGCATGCCGACGCCGATGGTAGTACAATGGTTTTTCCTCAACTTAGTTGAGGCCAACTAAAAACTTGAAAAGGGTTTGTCAAGAGGAAATCAAATTGTTTACAAATGATAATGACAACAACAGACCAACAATAGATTTTTTTGTGTATAAACTAATTAAATCTAAATGGCAAAATTAAAGGCAATGTTTTAGTCATATCAATTTTTGCAGTATACATGATAGAATCAAAATAAACAATAATAATGTTTCCTGCAGCTCATTTTACCTCGGTCATGTTGGCATACATTGCCTTGCCTCAATTCTGTCCTACCCTGCCTTTTTCAGAACTGTATGCCAAGATGCCCTGTCTTTTTTTTATACATCATTTTTTAAAGCCAAATTTTGTAAAAAAAAAAATTTTATTGGTCCAGATTAGCCATGTAACAGAAGATCCTGAGGGGGGGGGGGTTGCGGGGTCGGAAACCCCCCCTTCCCTGGGAATTTTTTCTTTAAATCACATGAAAATCGTAGAAAATTAGGCTGGACCCCCTTTTCCCCAGGTAAAACCCTGGAACCCTCTTTGAAAAATTGCCGGATCCGCCCCTGAAACAAAAGAATACTCATTCTATTACTTAAAATTTGATCCCTAACGTTTGATATTAATGGCAATTACCGGAATAGAAATGCCGCTTAGACAAAAAAATTACCATGCAATTTTTAGAGCCTACAGGAAACACTATATAGCTGCATAATCAAACTCAACATAAACACTCCAGTAAACGTCTGATCGTTAACCAAATATATAGCTATTATGCGCACACATGGCGTAAAACAACAACAATTAATCAATCAATCTATTTCAGTTGGGGGTCATATGTTTTCTGGGAAATGAACATTATGTTTTCAATCGGAAACATGTTTAAAATGGCAATTTCACACCAGAAATTATTGCAAAACAAAAACTTTTTCAGCCAACTTAGGAATTTTGTAACGTAAGCACCCTTGGGGTTCAATACAAAGACTATGGTATTGCAATATTGGCAAACAGGTAGTTTTCAATGCTCTATCACACGCAACATGTACATTTGTACATGTACATTTTGTACTTTTCACTGACAATTGACTAAATTTATCTGTAGCTTGGATAAAACAAAGAACATGTAACAAATACTGTACCTAAAATGAATAACTCCTCGAGTAAAATACACTATGTAATAAAGTAACATTGCCATCAACCCGCAGTAAATTATAAAAGCAATAAACAGTATACTTAAGAAATATATGCAACAACTGCAGATATCCTAAAATTAAAAAATATACATTATACATACAATTTATCATATAATACAATTTTCCATTTACAAATGTAATAGGCATCATTTGGGCCCACCACAGAAATGGTGGTGCCCTTAGTAATCACTGTCTATCGACTGGCATTGTATATGTCATACAATAACTTAAGTATGCTTTGGACCATTTACATGTAAAAAAAAAACATCAACCATCACTAGATGAACCAGAGGCTCCAAAGGAGACTGTAGCGCTCACCTGGGTATGTCAAGAATGGCCATATTCATTCAAAGGATGATTGTGGTAAGTTTTTTTCAATATGCCCAGTGTTAGGCAGACAGATCTTTGCTCATATGGACCATTGAGGTGAGCTAAAAATTGCTTACTATTGAGATTTCAGGGACAATAACTCAAAACCAGGTGAGCAGATTTATTTGAAATTTGCAGCCTAGATAGACCTTTTCCTGATGATAATTTTTACAATTAAAACTTTCAGTTTAGCTTCTACAGTATGAAAACAATGCCAAAATAGCTTAAAATTTACATTTAAGGTATCCGGACCATAATAAAAGACGTCCATAAAATTTTTTGACTATCGATAAAAAGTAAACTGCTTTATAATTTATAGATTGAGTGAGTTACAGTGTGTAATTTATAGTCAATATATACCATATAGCTTGTATACAAAATCTTCAAACAATTGGTAAAGTATATAGTGTTTCCGGAAATTGCCGAGTTCATTGCCGTTACTTTGCATGGAACATCCGGGACGTTTGAAACAATCACGTGGTCAATTATGGTCCGGATACCTTAAGGAGCAATAACTGGAAACCAGGTGTGCAGATTTTTCCTAAAATTTGCAGCATAGATACATTTGTAGATCTTGTCGTGTTGATCAATTTCCACATCACATTTTTAATCTAGCTGTAATTGAGTTAATAGCCAAAAACTGAAATTCGCTTAGAAACTGATATTTCAGGAGCAATAACTTGAAACCAGGTGAGCAGATTTTTCTGAAATTTTCAGGTTAAATGAAACTTGTCTTACCAATCATTTTTCCAATTCACATTTTTAATCTAGCTACTATTGTTTTCAAGATTACAGCCAAAAACTATGAAAAATCAATAAAATTGACATTTCAGAGGCAATAACTCCAAACGGGGAGCGGATTTTTCTGAAATTTGTATCATATAAAATTCGTGTCCTGAAGATCATTTTTGCAATTTACACTTTTAATCTAGCTCTTACAGTTTTCAAGAAAACAGCAAAAACTGCGAAAATGACAAAAAATTTAACATTGCAAGAGCCATAACTCTGTAACGGGTGAGCGAATTTTCCTGAAATTTGTACCATACATGTACATAGATCTTGTCCTGCTGATCATTTTTGCAATTTACACTTTTAATCTAGCTCTTACAGTTTTCGAGATCACAGCCGAAAACTGTGAAAATCGCTAAATATTGACATTTCAAGAGCCTTTTCACATATTAAATTCCCTAGCACCTGAATCGGTTTTCAGGGGCTTCGGCTACAGAGCTGCCGGGCGCGTCCCCAGGTGGTGGATAGGGGAATGCCCTGTCTATGCGGGGTAGTCAGGTCATAATACGGAAAGCCTGACCGCGAACCATTGTAGCCAAACTGTGTGGAGAAACGCCACGCTCCATGCAGTATAAAGACCCCTTCTATATTTCTCTAAAGAGAGCAGACGCACTGGGTGTCGTATGGAAGGCTAAATTTCCTGCCCCTACCCATTTCTCCAATTTTCCAGTGGCAGTCAAAAGTCGTTGCCCAGGTTGTCCCTTCCACCTTTATTTCTTTCTTCTGATACTTTCAATTTTTTGAATTGATTAACTTGTTCTCGTCCTGATATAGCTGAAATATTGCTCATTGGACGTTAAACTCTAACTAATCAATCAATCACATATTAAATTCTCAAGACTGCACTAATTTTGTCAATTTTCAAAGTTTCATTTGGCATTAAAAATAAGCAAAAAAAAAAAAAAAATCCATGAATCAATTCCTTATAACTCACTTGAGATATTTTTGAGTCATTGAAGCTACTATTTTTAGTATAAATAATTGACCGTCGTGAATATCAATAAAAATGTCACGAGTGCCGAACAACGCAGAAGGATTTAACGAGTTGCAGAACTTGTTCTGCAACGAGTTAAATCCACTGCGTTGATCGACACGAGCGACATTTTTATTGATATTCATGACGGCCGATTAGTTATGCTTTTTATTATATAGATTTTCTACTCAAAAACCGAGATTTTAGATGCGGATTATTTTTTTCATGTCAATACGCCAGTTGTTTACTTGACGACGACATTGAAGAGACATTGTGACGTCGCTTCATTAAGACGTCATCCAGTGACTAGAAATCCTTTATTTTCACCGGTGACAATATGACATTTATTTAACTGAGAAAACTCGATAAATCACCACTATCTATATAATAAATAATTATTATTCAAATCTGATAAAAAATGAATTTAATAAAGGGATTACAACAAAAAAATATTAAGAAAGGACTGGTCTTCAAACTCCCTTGACAGGGAGGTATCGTTGAATGTAACTGCATGTATATCCAAATCCAATGAGAAATAAATTTTCTAGTGCGGTTACATTAATATTTTGTCAATTTTCTCAAGTTTTTATTATTATTATACCTCCTGTAAGAAAGTTCTTTTATAGTAAAACAATTTTATTTTCGAATACTTTTCAAAAGAAATAGTGTTGACTGCACTATTGCAATAGTAAGCACTGCTGTTGTGAAGACTATTGATTTCTGC
>MJUU01069829.1:84830-96916 GCA_002080025.1 Modiolus philippinarum | reverse complement strand
TTTGACGACAGCAAGACATATTAATTTACAAAAAAGGATGAAAATAATTACAGAAAAAATGACGAGTGAAAATTCTGAACAAGAAAAAAACAAAGAAGAAATAAAAGAAATAAAAGAAATAAAAGAAATAAAACAAAAAAATCCAAAACGAGAAGCCGCTGGTAAGAAAGGTGTAGAAGCAAGAAAGCTAAAAAATGAATTAAAAAGAAAAGAAGCAGAAAAATTAAAAAAAGGAAAACATAGAATTAAAACAAGCTGGTGAGATTCAAGTAACAAAAGATGGAGAAACTAAGGATTCTTTTTATCATCAATGTCCAACAAACAAACAAAATTGGAAAATATTACCACTATGTTTATCAATTGGGGTAGTAGGTGGATTGGGCTTTTTTTTTATAAACAAAGAGAAAAACCAGAAATCATGTTAGGTAAAGAAAAACCAATTGAAAAAACAGAAAAACAAAAAGAAATTGACCCGTTTGAAATTAATTAATTTTATTTTTTTTAAAATGGGAAAAATAGAAAAAAAAGACGTTTTAATTTTTTCAGCGTTATATTTAGGAATTATAAATATTTTTTTTTTAAATTATGTGAATCATATAAAAAAGAAATAAAAGAAGAATTAAAAAAAAGAAACGGAAGAAAAAATAAAACATGATAAACTTGAAAAAGAAATAGAAGAATTGAAAAATTAAAAAAATTAAAAGAATTAAAAAATTAATATATAAAAATGGCAACACCAAAAGACGGAAAACAAATAGCAAATATGTTATATCATGCTGGAGTGGAAACATTGTTAACAGTTGGATATTCAGAAATAGGTAAAAAAGTATTTAGAAGGTCAGCACCCAAAGTAGATTTTAACATGAATGATATTTTTATGTTATCCATTGATATACTTCTTGCAATGGCAACAAAAGATATGTTGATTAAGCAGGGTATTATACCTGCTGATATAATGAAATAAATTTTATTTTCTTAAAAATGGCAGGTGCTTTAGCAATGATGTTAGGAGGGGCAATAACAAATGCTTTTGCATTTTCTGGGAGTAATTATTTATTTTCACATATGGGTAGTGATGCAAATGAAGAAAAGATAAGACATGACAAAGCAATAGAAAAATTTGAAGAAGAAACAGAAGAATGGAATAAAAGAAGAATTCAAAGATTAGATTATATCAATGAACAATTAAAAATAAAACGTCATGCAACACAAACTAATGAAGATGTTGATCAAGCTATGAGAGAATATTATATTGTTACTGGTAAACAAATAAATATACCTAATAATTCAGATTTAGATCTTAAACCAGTATTAAGTGATTTTTATACACCATCAGAAGAACAGAAAAAAAGAGAAATTGTATTTGTTGTTGGCGGTATGGCATTAACTGGTTTTGTTGCTTGGGAATTAAATAAAATGTAAAGATTCAATACCATAAGGTTGTGTATCTATTCCGTTATCTAAGATATATCACTTATCATCAAAGGGATTCATACTTATTTTATTTATTTCATTAACAAACATTTCATGTTTATTAGAGTTTAATGTATACATTTTATTCATTTTAGGTTTTTTATTAGTATTATAAAATAGACAATCTTTATAATCATTAAATTTAATATCTTTCTTTATCGTAGTTTTTCCGATTCCTTTTAATTTTTTTTCTTCACTTAAATCTGTTAACGTTAAAGAATATGCTTTACTTCTTAAAAAAACTATTTCATTCATAATTTTTGACTTCAGTTCATCTTTAAATTTACCAATTACTTTTTCATTTTTTTCTGAATATAAAGGGTGATCTGTAGGATAATTCGAAGTATCTAATTCATCTATTATTTCTTTCATATCTTCGTAAATATCTTTAGTTTTAATACTTAAGAAAATACTGTCGGTATCGTTTGCAACTAATTCGTTCTTTTCCCCTAATTTATTAACAACATTATAATAAAAGTTATACATTATTTGTTTCGAGTAATCTAATATAGCCTGTCCTAAATAAATAGGTTTATTAAATTTAACAGAAGTAACATTATATTCAATTGCAACAAAGTTATCATTAAATATTATTGAGTCTTTAAAATTTGGTTTATTTATATATTTTTTTACTTCTTTCTTATCAGTAAGTAATTCAATCTCACTTCTTCCTCTGATGTTTTCCAATGTTTTCCCGTAGAAACTATTATTCATAAGTTTCCATAGATCTCTTTCAAAAGCAGATTTTGATTTAGTTCTTTGTTCAGTATTAAAATTAATATACTTTGCTAACCAATTTGATTCTTTAAAAGAAATAGTTTTATATACTTTTTTTTTACTTTCATACCAAGTTTAACATATTCTTTTAATATTGAGTGATGAATAATATATTTCTTTTTATCATATAATGTTAAGAATAGTTTTTCTTCTTTACCTAATGGTTTATCTTTTAATAATTTTAATTGATAAGGAGATAATTCTTCTTTATCTATTTTCATTTTTTCCGGTGCTAAAGAATATTTATATGTTTTCTTTTTACATTTGTTTGTATATTCTAAGTCGCATTCAATTATACAGCCTTTCCCTTTTGGAATATTTTTATAGAACTCAGGATCCTTTTCCCATTTAAAATTTTTGGTTGGTAATTTCTGTGACATTGCCCAACCATATAAATTATTAGCATCAAGATATAGTAAATATTTATCTAATTAGAAATCGTTTAAGTGTCCTCCATTTTTTTAATATTTCTAAACATTCTTTCATTTCATTTTTATCTATTATTCTATTTCCATTATCATAGTTATTTGTATATTTATTAAATGCTTTTACATGTCTTGGTCCTAGAACACCAGAAAATCCTCCTCTTATTCCCTTTTCAAACATTAATAACATATCATAATCAGTTAATAATTCTAGTTTTATTTTTGTATATCTTAAACCACATTGCCATGTTAAACCAGGAGCAGAATAACAATAACATGGATCTATTTTATGATGTTCTAAAAAGAATTTTCTAAAATTTTCAAAAGCATCGGCTAAGATAAGAACATCTGTTTTAAGATATAAATTATGATAATCTAATAAAGTTTTACAATTATAATGTTCCCAGACTTTCTGTGCATGCTCATACTCTTCTTCTGTAATTGTTTCTTGGTTTAATTTTGAATAAAATTCTTTAATATCTGGCAATTTTTTATCTTCAAATTTTTCTATAGAATCAATATATTCATACGGATAATATCCTTTTTGTTTTAGTAAAGAAATATTTCCATCAAACTCTTTTTCTAAAATAGGAAATTTATCCATTGATTCAGCAATGTCTGCTAATTTTTTATCATTAAATCTATATGAATCTAGGAATCTTAATTTTTTATAACTTGATCCATAATCTATTGAAATGTATTCTTCAGAGTTTTTAGAAAGAGGTTTTATTTTATTATATTCATCTTTATATTTCATAAGTTTTCAATAATAAAATGGAAGTCATAGTTTGACCCATTATGAAAAAATACAGGTATTAATTTTGTTGCTTTACCTTCTTTTGTGTTACACGACTGACAAGATGCTCCTCTATATTTACCTGAAAGATGATTATGTTCTCTTACTTTATTATTTTCTTGAAATTCTTTTTTACAAATATAACATTCAGTTGCTTCTTGAAATTCATCTTCTTCATTCTTATTTAATATTGGTTCTTTCTTCTCATTAAGGTAGATATTATGATTTATTTTTTAAAATATTTGTATAACTTTTTCTACATATTTTTCTGCTGCATCATTACCAACATCAGAAAAATATTGTGATTTAAATATTTCTGGATAATCCGAATGAACATAAATACCATAACTATTTGGTTTTTGTTTTAGTATTGGATTTGTATATGATTCATCTGGATTTGGTTTAGTTGTAAATATTGGAATATTATCTGATTCAAAATCAGAATAGATAACAAATGGTAATTTATTTTTAAAATGATGATTTTCAAATTTAAGAATATTTTTTCCTGATTTAGGTAATATAGCTCTACAACATCCGTGATTATAACATTTTTCTTTATGTTCTATTAATGTTTCTTTTCTTTGATATCCTTTCATACAATTTCTACATATAAGTAATTTATGTTTATTTTTATCACACATAAAACTATCTAAATCTTTAATTAAACAATAATGAGCATTTTCATTACTCCTAATGTATAAAAGATCAATTATATTTTCACTTTCTAAGTTTGATTTACTTAACGGATGTAAAGATTCTTTATTTGTTTGGTCCTTTAACTCAAATACATTTATACTTAAATTATTCTGTTTCTCTACTTTTGGGATATCTTTTATTGCTACAGGATATTCAATTCCTTTCATGATAATTTTATTTTCATATTCTTTATATTTAGATACTCTTTGTTTGTCTTTATTAGCTGGATATAACTTTGCTAATATAGACCATAAGAAACATTTGTTTTGAACATTAATAATATTTTTTGATTTAAATTGAAGAGGAATATAGGATGAAGCTTTCAGACAATCATATTTATATTGTTTTACTTTTACACTTTTAATATTTCTAAAAACAAAACCAGATCCTTTTTCTTGAAATTTATCTATCCAAGCTTTAAATTTTTGTATTAAAATTTTATAGAATTTAGATATATTATTTTGTATTATGATATATTCAATAGGATGAGAATAATGACTTTCTATTATATCAAATGCCATAGGTGTTGAAAATTTACTTGTTATATATCACTTTTATTTTTACAGGAAAATGATTAATCACTATTTTATTTTTTAATAATTTTATATATTTATCTATGTCATCTTCTTCTATATCATCAATATCAATTTCAGTAATAAGATCTTTAAATGTTTTGGTTTTTTTACTGACCATTTTTATCAAATAAATTTTTAATTATGATTTTTATTAATTTTATTTTTTAAATAATAATTCTTTTGATAATCTGGATTTCTTTCAATAAATTCATTATAAGCTTGTTTATATTTTTCTTTATTTTTTTCTCTATGATTTCTTTTAACAAAGTATAAACATTCTTTACCTTTTGCTTTTAATCCATCAAATGCTTTAGAATCTTTATAATAATTATTATATGTTTTGTATTCATTACATTTTATACAAATTTTTTCTTCTGTCATTTTTAAAAAAGAATTTTTATTTATTTAAAATGGTGCTTACAAATCTAACAAATAAATTGGCAGATGAATTACATCGCAGGTTTGTATTTGTTTTTCCCAAAAGACGTGTTTATGTTCATTCTGTTGATCAAACATGGGCAGTTAATTTAGTAGATATGCAAAAATATTCAAAACAAAATAAACATTATAAATACTTATTGGCGGTTATAGATGTATTTAGTAAATATGGGTGGTTAGTTCCATTAAAAAATAAAACAGGAGTAACTGTAAGTGAAGCATTTAAAACATTATTTAAAGAAAGAAAACCTTCCTTTGTGTGGTCAGATAAGGATCAGAATTTTATAATCGACAAGTAAAAGAATTGTTAAAAGATAATAACATAAAATTATATTCAACCGAAAATGAAGAAAAATCTAGTGTAGTAGAAAGATGGATAGGAACGATGAAACAACATATGTTTAGATATTTTACAGCCTCTGGAACATTTAAATATTATGACGTATTAGATCAATTAGTTAAAAACTATAATAATACGGTACATTCTTCAATTAAAATGACACCGGTTGAAGCGAGTAAATCCAAAAATAAATCAAGAGTGCATAAAAATTTATATCCAGAAAAAGAAGAAAAAATTAGAAAACCTAAATTCAAAGTAGGAGATAGAGTAAGAATAACAAAGAAGAAGGGTAAATTTGAAAAGGGTTATACAACTCGATAGACAAAAGAAATATTTGTAATTGTAAAAGTTTTAAATACAAATCCTGTTACTTATAAAATAAAAGATTTAAAAGGTGAAGAAATTATAGGTTCTTTTTATGAAGAAGAATTACAGATGACAAGTTTTTAAATTTTTTCCCTTCGCTGTATTTTGATATTTTCGAAGAAAACTTCTATCAAGAAAAAAAAATAAGTGACACTTTTTATAATTTAGAACTCATTTTATAGTGTTATTCATTACTGTAAACAATATTCTAATAAAAAATGAGTTCTAACATAAGCTGTGGAAACTGCGCATATGCAGAACCTAAATTCACAGTAATCTCTCGGTATTTTGTTATTTCTAAATAATGAAACGTGTCATTTTTTTTTCTTGGTAGAAGTTTTCTTCGAAAATATCAAAATCATACGCTAAGAGATTAGTTAATCGAAGAAAAAGAAACAAAAAAAAGTATTGGACATTGGAAACAAAGAGGGACAGACTTACTTAAAGAACATTTATTAAATGGACGGAAAAGAAGAAATTTTAACGCATAGATCTTCAACACATGCAATACAGAACAGTTTTGTTTGATTTCATTACCACGTAAAACTGAATGTTCTTATAGATCAACAGCCTAGTCACTGCTAAAACTGAATATTCTAATACAGCAACAGCCTTGTCATCACTAAAAACTGAATGTTCTTATAGATCAACAGCAAAGTCACCACTAAAAACTGAATATTCTTATAGAGCAACAGCATTGCCCCCACTAAAAACTGAATGTTCTTAAAGATCAACAGCAAAGTCACCACTAAAAACTAAATGTTCTTATAGATTACTGCCTAGTCACCACTACAACCGAATGTTCTTTTAGATTAGCAGCCTGGTCACCACTAAAAACTGAATGTTCTTATAGATCAACAGCCTAGTCACCACTAAAAACTGAATGTTCTTATAGATCAACTGCCTAGTCACCACTAAAAACTGAATGTTTTTATAGACCAACAGCCTAGTCACCACTAAAAACTGAATGTTCTTATAGATCAAAAGCCTAGTCACCACTAAAAAATGAATGTTCTAATAGATCAATAGCCTAGTCACCACTTAAACTGAATGTTCTTATAGATCAACAGCCAAGTCACCACTAAAAAGTTTTATAAAAAATTATAACATAGATTATTTAGATATAAAATTAGTAAAAATAAATTTCTGTGATTCCTGTTAAATATTATCTTAGGTCAAACACTAGGAACAGTACTTCAATCTATTTGATACCATATCATCCATGGGGGAAGTTATTGAAGCTTTTTTCCAAAGCACTAAATAGTGGCAAGTTAAAATGATAAAGAATGTTTTCTACTAGAAGCCAGACATGGAGGGCATGGTCAGTTAAGGTGGTTGATACTACAAATAACATACTAGTGTATGTATTATTTCCCTGAGCTAAATGCAATCTTAAATTTATATTGAACCTGCAGAGTATTTTTTCCTTTGAACGAGAATTATTCTAGCAATATTTATAAGTTTCTAGTGCAAAAGTAAACACAATTTTGTGCATGTTACATTCACACTTTCTCTGTGGAAAAAAACATGAACACAGTTCTTTTGCCTTTTAAATGACACTAGAAAATGTATCCGGACGGAAACACAAAGAAAGAAAAACAAAAATAAAAACAAAACAAAACAAAAACAAAACAAAACAAATCAAAGCAAAAACAAAGGTACAAATAAATTGTAATTATTTTAACAATCACACAAATGATAAGGTGACAACCAAAGTAATGAATTGAACTGTTTTTTTAAGGAAACCATATGTGCAATATGTATAACTTCTATTTTCTTTATTCATAACATGTTGCTCGGGTAAAACAACGGTACATAAGGTGATGACACTTTTGAAACCGGCAACTTATATCCCTTTCCAATGCAATACTTATTTCTCTAATATCTGTCATGTCTTTTTTCCTAATTGGTTTCACTACAGATACAATTGCTCTCGGTCACTTATTTGTTTAAATTAGTTTATGACGTCAAATGCGTTTACCATTTTGCGACTTTATCGTTGTGACGCAATGAAAAAGGTGATCATTCATGATAACGTGATCAAAGAAAGCATTCATTTGAATCTGCAGAAAACAGGGATGATATATTTTGTCCAAAATGTCTCTACAATAATTAGAGAAACAGATTCTACAACGGTATCTCGTTAGAAATGAAATTTTAACTCCCTTGATAGCTAAATTTTACCTAGCGTTTAAAATATATCAAAATTTAACGGTCTCTAGTTTAGAAATGGCAATTCTCACTCGAGAGTGAAGTTGTGGAATCAATATTTGTTTACAAGTACATTAAAGACGCTAAGGGAAAGCGGAAAACCACATGAGCCAAAACGTTGAACATTCCTGTCTGTTAGTTTATACACTTGCTACGCATATCTTATTACAGTCTGAAATCCGGTGGTAGTTAAACAATAGAAAATGAACTCTCGTTCAGAAAAAGATAAAAATGTCGATTTCAACGCGTAACTCGTTGTCATGACCAGATAAAAGTTACTTATAACATGAAATTTTATACTATGTTATGTTCATGTGACGTATCTTGATATTGAAAAATGATGTTTTTTAAAAAAATATTATAATTCTCGCATATTTTTTACTGAAAAATGAGATTTCTTGGAATATACATGGTTCCAAAGAGTTTTGGATCTAGGTATTTCTTTACACGAAAATTTTCCAGGAAAAAATATACTTTGCAATTAAATATTTATCGATTCATTTGCAAATTTGAACTGGGTACATGCAGTGGTTTTGACGAAATAAAGTATTCAAAACAACCGTTTCTACCACGCAACCATGAAGGTTACATAGACAATATCGATTTTTACTCACAAAGCACGTGGGGTCTTTAAATGGGTTTTAACTAAAGGCACGCTCTTTTCCTTGATAGCAAATGAAATCTTGTGTTGATGATTACTCTTTGAGATCGTGGGTATACAAGGAAAAGGGCGCTGTTTCGAGACGATATGATTTTGCCTAGTAGCATAGAATTAGATTTGGATCCCAGCGTTTCTTATGCAAGAACCGTTACTCTAAATTGACCTATAAATAAAGTATGTTTAAAATCTCTCTGTACATATAATCTTGTCTGGGTATATGCATTTTAACGCCATATAGCAATAGATTTTGACCAGTGTGTCCATTGAATATTTTCATCACGACAGTAAATTATGTAAGGAATTCGCATATTACCTCTTCTTGGGGGGAAGTTTAATCACCTTTTATCTAAAAAGTAAACATTTGGTAATTGAATGACGTTTTCACTAAATATTGTATATATGTTTATTTCTTTTGAAATCTTGACATTTTGTTTTTTCTCTCTCTTTGGACAAGGGAACCCATTTTTCTCGTGTTGCAAGATTCTTCTGTCTCACACATGGGGGAGGGGGGTAAGACAAGCTACACGCATGCATTCCCGCGTATATTTTTTATAAAAATATACTGGGCTAAGTCTACCAAAAATTGAAAACTATATCATTCGATAAATTAAATCGAATATTTATTACCGTTGAAAGGCAAATTTTGACTAAAACACGCCACTCGGACGCGTGTTCCTGGCATTCTGACGTCGGAAAAAGTGGAGTAATTTACTGTTTTCAACAATTGTGTTTCGACAGTGATTTGTTTTATTTCTTTGGATGATCAGGGGAGAAAATTAATCAACACTAGTGAGAGTACCAAAACAAAAAAAAATCAGATCCCCTCGGGTAAAATTTTAGCGTCTCGGACTCAGCAAGCTTCATCCTAGTACTTGAAATCTTACCCTTGGGTGTCTGAGATTTTTCTGTCTGGCACTCACTTTGGTGTTATATTCAAATAATCAACCCTAAAAGCTCCTATCAGACTTAAGCTGACGGTGTCTGTGTAAAATATCTGAGTAAAATATCGATATAAGAAATGAAATCGGATAACCTTATTAATATATTTAATAAATATGACAGAATTTCTAAAAATCCGACTTGTGCGTATTTTTGACGTTATCATTCAACTTGAACAAAAAACTAAATAGTTTTGCTTAAACTAAATGGAAATAAGTTCTACACACATTTTTAATTCTTATGACATGGTAGACTAATATAAAACACTAATTGTTGGTAACATCCATGGCCACTTAATGAACAGGAGATGTTTGTAAACTTATAGTGATTCAGACGGAAGTGACAAAAATACAAGAATATCGCAGCAAGAACAAAGAAAAGGGGAATTGCAAAATCAAATTACACAAAAAAAAACATCCAATGTAAATAAACATGGACACCATTGTATCAACTTTTACATGAAAATAAGTTACAGTTACGCCCGGACAATTTCTACCATATTTATAGCATAACACCAGTATAGCAAAAACTAAGCATAGAAGAATTGTTATCATCAACCCAGTGGAATGCACAGACCTTCATTGGATAGTTACAGAGCCACACTGACTAAGGTTTACCACCAAGATTATTATTTTAGAAATGTGGAATACGGTAATAAGTGCAAAGGTTTAATTCCAAATATATGTTGTCTGCTTTATAGGTTGTTTTATTGATTGGCTTGACTTGAAGAGAATTGTTTGTTTATTCTACACAAAAAAAAAATATCACCAATAAAATAAAGTTAGGATATGACTTCCTTAAGGTACTTAGTAAATGGAATTTTTCCAAAAAAAAATATCTGGATAATTTCACGCACACTGTGAATATTAAAATGAGGAAGACTAGTTTTGAAAAACTTCCAATCCTGGAAGACAATAATTGTAATGTGCTGATATGTAGATTGAATATCAACCTGAAAAATATAATATCGTTATTTAAAAAAAAATGTGACATGCTTCTTCCATTTGAAATTGAAAGATCAGACCCTTTTATATATTGATAAAAGCAAAACAAGAAATAAAATAACTTGAGTGTGAATTTCCCTTTAACATAAGAAGTCAAAGATTTGAATTGTTGATGACAAGAAGATCATTGTGAAAGTGACAATATTTTATCTAGAATGATAACCCTTAAAATCTGTTTTCACTTGTAGGATATAAATGTTGTAATCGTTATATCCTTAAAAACGAGACTAGTTTCTGTAAAAATAAATATTGTTATATTACTTTTAAGTTAGTTTTCCTTTATTATAAAATGCAATTAGTACATACTACTTTTTAATTTCATTTAATAATCTGTACATGATTTCACTAATTAATGACAAGAGCCTCTCAAGGGATACTTGCCCTTCCGACTGAAACTTATCTTACTGACAAAAAAATCCTCCATAGATATCGTGGACGTACATACTACTATTCATTTAACTGACTACAAGAGCTTTACATGGATTCTTGATGTACCGACTAACTAAGAAACATAATTTAATAATTTTAACTTAATAAACTTTAGGGACAGATGGCAGGTGCTTTCAAGAGATATTTGGAGTAACGACTAACAAACAAAATTCCTCACTCGTTTGCTTTTGGGACAGTGTGTTTTGCTCTATTTAAAAGAATCACTGCTGAAATATCACTCTGAAATGTATATTCAATTCTTGCGAGTTATATTGTTGCAGAGAAGGGGCAGCTCACAATTGGAAAATTATAGGCATCACGCTTGTCATATAGCTTAGATTTCAAACATCCAACTTCGTCAAAATATACTGAGCACCAATCAAAACACAATACCTAATATTTAACTTTTGGAAATTTGCAGTATCGCTCTAAAGAATTTGTTTTTGCTTAATTTTAAGCCAAGTGTCTGCTTATAGTTTTGCATCAATGCATTTTTAGACCACTCTTGAAAATTGCCACATCTTGAATGTTTGATTAAGTGGTTAAAATCATAATTTCCATTCAATCACACTGACGAAAAATTAGAGCAAAATGCCTCATTCTTCAAATTCTTAGTTTAAATTTTGTCAAGAAGTTGTTTCGAGTTGATATTTGTCAAATATGTCAATGTTGTGAATTTTTGGGTAAAAATATCGAGTTTTGAGATCTACAATTCTAAACATCAAGAACATTTTAAAATTTGCACAAATGTTCTCAAAAGGATCCAAAAGAATTAAAAGAAGCTAACTGATTCGTTGTGGTACACAGTAGATTAACGTTAAAGTAATGTCTGTTAATTTGAAAACAGGGCATTTTGAAAAAAAACATAACAAAGGAAAAAACAAACAAACAAAAAACAAACAAACAAACTAAAAAAAACAAAAAAAAAAAACAAAAAAAACAAAAAAAAAAAAAAA
>MJUU01069829.1:65272-84567 GCA_002080025.1 Modiolus philippinarum | reverse complement strand
CAGGGAATTTCCAAAGTCCCTATCATTCATGGATTAAGTGAATCGCGGTCCCAAAATTTTGAGACAAGAAAATGTTTTCAGGGCATGAGCTTTGTAGTGGACAAAAAAGAAAACCTAAAATATTAAGTGTTGCGTTTTCATTGACACTCAATATACATGAAAAGATCTAGGTTCAAGCTTAAGTAGATGTGACTGTAGTTTGTGTAGTTTTAGGCTAATTTTGATAGATGTGATGTTAAAACATCCTTCAGTCTTAGGTGATTTAGAGGAAGTGCATCGTCTACATAGTAGTCGTCGAATAAAAAAACTGGCTTAAATAGTTTTGGTTTTCTCTGTGAAAGCCCGTGTAAAGCCCTGCGTCACGAGAAAATGAAAGATCAGCTAAAAGTTGCGAACAAATGTTTCAATGAGTATGAAGGGCTTTATGGGATAGCCAGGGTTTGTGATACTTAACTGATTCAGGACAACCACGGGTTCTTACAACGTACTTTATAAGCATAAGGCATGGAGACCAACAATCAGACAACAGTCAAAAATCGTCATTCACATAACAATATATTGCGTCGTAATCACATTTTACTACAACGGGAATCCCTTTAGTCCGTTAAAAAACGCGACAAAAATCGTCGATTAAAAATTATTACACCTTGATTATGTCAGTCTAAGCGTTCTTCTGATAATTATGGTTTAAACAAAATATGTTAATAAGCCTTTCCCTGCTTCTAAGATGTTGTATCTGCGTTCTCTATTTTAGTGAAAAAATATTCATGTATAAGATCAGCAATACATGATTTAGCGTGTTGTGTGAAAGGGTTATTCATAGAGTACTGGTAAAGGATATCTGTTTGAGAACATCTTTATTTTTTTTAAGAATCCACATCAGATTCACACAGTTTGTGAAGAAGGTTTTATCACTATTTTCAGGCCATCTCTGACTGTTGTCACTAAAGTAGCAAAGTGCTCTGACAATGGTTGTTGGATGTCATCGTTGTAAACATAGGTTTATTAAATTCATATAGTGGAGATAGGAGATAGAGAGTAGCGCACATTGTCAGTCGAAAAACGTTCAACGTTTGCAAATGTTCATTTGATGTGTAATTGACAATTGCAAATGATTACCGAAGCAAAAATCAAGAGTACAAATCACGTAATTCATATCCAACACGAATTGAGACAGCATGACAAAGACAAAAACAATAACAAAAATGAACAAGAACGCCACAAAACTAAAGCACTAGCAGTGCGAACCTTACAGAATTGGACGTATCAAAAGGGGATCCAGAAGGGCAAGCATGATCATTTCCACGAGTGGCACGCGTTACACTGCCAGTGAAAGGTCCAGTTTTATCACAGTTGTTGTTTGTCTGTTTGGTGATAAACTATGGATCTACCCCAAAATATCTATACTAATCTATAAAATAGAAACATTGTGACGACCGTAGATTATCTGTAATGACAAATTCAACAGTGACTGAACATACCATTGATGTGTAAGTTTTTAGATGGTAATTTCGGTCTGTTGAAAATAAACATTGAAGTATCTACTAAATATTTGTCCTAATCAAGTTCACACCTGTAAAGCAATGTTTAAAGCGCAAAATATGAAATAGGTTTTTCAATAATGTTTATATATATTTTAAACAGGAAATGATTGCAATAATAACAGTACAAATGTGTCAAACATTTTCTTTGAAAAGTTAGTTCACTAATGTAAACCATATTCACATAAAAATGAGTTCTCAATAATGGAATGTGTCGTTATTTGTTTTCTTGAGAGGAGTTTGTTTTTAGGAAATATCTAGAATATCATTAAGTGATTAATTAATAAACCAAAATTAATGATTCCCCCAAAAAATGGGACAAAGAAAACAAAGGGGGACAGACTAACAAAAACTAAATTAATTAAATAGAAGGAAAAGAACAAACTTAAATGCATAAACCCTCAACACATGCAATACATTTTTTATTTCCTCACAATTAGAAATACAGTATTTTAAAGATCAACAGCATATTTACAAATATAAAAAAGTTTTGTCTTTGATAATATATGTTAAATATTTAGAAATAAATTAGTATATCCAAATGTCAAGTAAAAGCAGTGGTTACCGTTATAGGTTATCTTTTGTCAAACAACAGGAACAGGATTTCAATCTTTTTCATACAGCATCGTCAACGCGAGAAGTTATTTAAACTTTTCTCCAAATTACTCAGTAGTTTCAAGACAAAATGATAAACATAATTTGCTACTATAAAGGAGACATGGAATGCATGGTCAGTTAACGTGGCTATTACTACAAATAAAATACTAGTGTATGTATTATTCCGATAAGCTAAACACAATCTTTAATTGTCATTGAACCTGCACGGTATTTTTTCTTTGAACGGGAACTATTCTTGCAATATTTATTAGTTTCTAGTACAAAAATAACAAACGTTACATTTACACTTTCTCCAACAACTATGGAAAAAGCACACAAATAAAACAAAACTAAAAAAAACAAAACAATGGTACAATTAAGGGGGTGGACCAGTGGAATGAGAAGATAACTCTGTTTTTCACTTTTTTATTACTTACACAAACATATAAAATTATTACAATACGTATGTTAAAAATTTTCAAATTTAATTTTTTTCTTCACACACGAAATAAATATTCATTTTGTCATGAAAACAACCGCCCTACATTAAGTCAGTTATAATGAGTGCATTTTACTTTACATTTTTGCGATGCTATCCAAAGATAATGAAAATGTGTAAAAGTCAGAATTTTTGCAAGGGAGGTAATTTATAGCACAGATTCGCAATTTGATTGATTTTTGCCACTTTATTCTAAATTAAGAATAAATGGAAGGGTAGAATTTTAGGCTTCCCCAGGTCTACCCCCTTAAATTGTAATTTTTTAAATAATTATACAAATGAGAAAGTGACAACAATAGTAATGGATTATAGTGCTTTATAAGGTGACCATATGTGCAATATGATTGACTTTTATTTACTTCATTCATAATATGTTGCTCGGGTCAAACTACTTTACATAAAGTGGTCACACTTTTTAAACTGGCAACTTATCCCCTTTCAAGTGTAATCTTTCTTCTTTCTCTAATTAGTGTCCTGCTTTCACGTTTTCTAAATGGTTTTGCTTCAGATACCGTTTTCCCGGTCTCTTGTTTGTGTAAATATGATAATGACGTCAAATACGCTTACCGTTTGCGATTTTACCGCTGTGAGGCCATGAAAAAGCGTTCATGGATGATGTGACGCTCAAAGAAATATTTTATTTTGGATCTTCAGGAAACAGGAATCATATTTTTGTCCAAAATTTCTTTTCTTTAGAATAATACGGGAAACAGATTTTACAACCGTATCTCTTGAGAAATGAAATTTCTACTCTCTTTGTTGTTAATTTTGGAATATGTAAAACGCCCCACAAGCCTTGTGTTTAAAACATTTGAAAATTTAGGTGTCTCTAGTTTAGAAATCATGGCACTTCTCACTCGATGAAGTTGTGGAATCAATAATTGTTAACAGGTATAATAAAAACGTTACGTGAAAACTGAAAGCAATACTACTAAAACTTTGCTCTATCTTGTCTTTTGGCTTATACAAATGCTTCGCACATCCTATTATTGCACCCTTTATCGTTGTTGTATCTCCCACGTCAGACAAGGGCATCCATTGTTTTCGTGGTGCCAGATTTTTCTGTCTTACACAGGGGTGTAAGACAAGCTAAACCCATGTATTCCCGCGGATTTTTTTTTTCAAATTCTAATACACACGGCTAAGTCTACATGAATAGAAAACTAAATCAATAGAAGACTAAATTGAACTAAAGCATGCCATAAATGCGTAAACCTTTGGCATCGAAATAACCCCAGTCTCGGACGCATTCTGCATTCATTAAAACGTCGAGAAAGGATAGTAATTCCCTGCTGTCCACAATGGTGTTTCGACTTTGTTTTGTTTGTTTTTTCTCTTAGATGGTGAGGGGAGATAAGTAATCAAAAACACAAGTGGGAGTGCCAGACAAAAAAATCACACACCTTTGAGTAGGATTTCTAGTGTCTGGGACCCAAGAAGCTTCATCCAAGTACATAAAATCTTACCCTTGGGTGCCTGATATTTTCTGTCTCGCACTCACCTTAGTGTTAGATTCATATAATCAACCCTACACACTCATATCAGACTTAAACTACGCCTTGGGTTTAATGATGGAATCTGTGAAAATATATGATTGGAATATCAATATAAGAAATTGAGTCGGATAACCTTGCAAATATATATTTAATATTCTAAAAATCTTACTTAGGCATATTTTTAACGTTTTCATTACACTTGAACAGGAAAAAGGAAATAGTTCTAGTAAAACTAAATAGAAATTAACTCGACCTGCATCTTCATTTTTATGTCATGGTAGACTTATATACAAAACTATTGTCTGTATCATCCATGGTCACTTATTGAACAAGGAATGTTTGTAAACTTATAGTGATTCATAGCGAAATGACATGACATTACTTATTTATATCATTCAGTTGTTGTTTGAGTGATATTCTTAATTGTTGGATTCTTCTGTGTAAAAGAGAAAAAGTTCTTGTTTCTTGTTTATATCAAAGACGGCTGCATGCAGGAATTATTTGTACAAACGCTAGTAAATATCAATGTCTCTAGTAATTTTTATACTGTAGAATATATGAGAAATAAGAAACATCGGCCGGTTATCACCCATTTCCAAGTTATATATATATACATGGTCAAAGTGGCGATAATTTTAATTTAGATATCAAAAGAGACTATTGATATGCTATATTATCTCAACTTTGACAAGATATATCTAACTTCGTAAAGGGAAATATCCGACCGATGATTCTATTAATTTTGAAAAGGAACTTTATACCTTTATGTATATTGCAAATATATAGGAACATTTTTAACTAACAGTAAAATACCGAAGTTACTGTCAATTTAGCTTCTGCATATGTGCATGTCCACAACGTATGTCCTTTCATCGGAGATCGAATCAAAACATTGAAAGTCCTTCAACCGAAATAAGTGTAAAGCCTATAGAGGACAAATAACAAATAGGATCTCAATATTTACGTCTTTTTTATCTTATAACTGTCCATCATAATTTTCATTTTATTTTAGTAAATTTGGATCTTTCAGGAGAAAAGTTTTTTAGATACCTTAATAAACTCACAGCCGAGATTCATTTAATAAGATGATAAATAAATGCATAAGATAATGTGCATTTCCATATGCGTATTTCGACAGCTTTTGTCTCTTCACTTGGATGCCATAAAATCAAAGATGTTAAAAAAGTGATAGAGCACAAATACGCGATATGATCTAAATGGAAAGCCTAAGTCAGGTAAGGACAGAGCTTTGCATGAGGGAGATAGTCCATAGTTTTCAGCAAAATTTACAAAAATTTAGATATACAAAATATAGAAATCTATTACTTGGCAAAAAATTGATTTGTTTGTCAAATGATACTAACATTGTAATCAAGTTAATATGGTACCACTAACATCCGTCATGTCATAAAATGGATCTCATACACTTATTCGGTAAATAAAGCCATGTTCACAAAATTTATGCTCCGATCTCATAGAGCAACATACACGCTCAAGAAGATATTTGAGCAAAAGAAATACCTAAAAATACGTCCTATTAAAGATATCTTGATGATAAGCCTGTTGTACTATACATATATTACTTATAATATTAAAGATAAGATTCCAAAAAGTAAGCATTTTTTAAGAATTGAGGTTTTCTCTCAACAAAGTTATGTTTTAGAGTCTAGTATAAAAATTTCTAATCCAATTCTAATATATTATTACTGTTATGTGACAGGTTTAAATCATACAAACATCGATTTACGATCATTGATTGATTTATTATGCTTTGAGATTTTTGATTTGAAAGGGTAAAATGTGATTTGATAAAACCTTCACTGTAATTATGATTATTTCAGAAATTACCGTTTTGTTTTCTTTATTGTTTCGTCATGTATTCATTTATTTGATATGTTTGTATTAATTTTGATTACTTTTTATATACAATATGTCTGTTCTCATATATTATATCAATATCAACAATGGCTTTCCTATAACACAATAATGTATAGTATGTGAAATGATAGAAATTAAGCAATTAATTTCTTTGATATATTTTTTAACGATATAAAAATTACTGATGCATATTCAGTATGAAAAATAACGTCTGGACTGTAATCTTCACTTGTCATTTTGAGGGTGAACTGGGACTCATTCATCTCTGGTTATATTACTCACAACAAAACGTCTTTCTATAAATACTATTATTTTGTTTTCAATTATATACTAAAGTTAACTATTTAAACTTTTTTTTCTGTTCATATTTTAATTGAGAATTGGAACGCATCTCTTTAATATCCTTTATACAGTACACCTTTTACTGGTCGCAAAAGACTACACTTGGACCCTTGGCGTACACATGTAAAAGCATTTAACCCTGATTGTGGAGTTAATGATTTTTGATAACGAATTCGGAGCGAAAAAGATAACAGAAACACCTACAGTTGCAGAAAATTACAATTAAAACTCCCATCAACCTGGAACCTACGAAGACAAAACACAATAATTGAAATAATACCAAAGACGCTGTTTATTTGGAATCTCTATATGAGCATTTCGATAAAAAGAGAGACAAACGACAAACGATAATACATTAGGATTTGAAGTTGTCTTACCCATAGGTTTATTTATAATGCGGAAAATTATGCTTATTTTAGAAATGTGTTTGCACATTAGCTAAATCTAGCTCAATGTTGATACGTATCTAAACTGTTTATCTAACTGCCTTATGTACAGTAACCGTCATCTCTTTATTTCATATTGCGGAAAATTCCTTTTGATATCAAATTAGCATGTCATACTGATTTTATTTTATTAACCCTTTAAAAGGAATTTAATCTGAGATACGCTGTAGCTTCGTTTTAATCCTTTTTAAGTGATATCTGCTTTTGTTATTTCTCTTTTTTGAAGAAATATTTGTACAGGCTGTCCCTTATATTTAAAGGATATATTCTCGTCATATGAGATATAGATGCGAAGCAAGGCCGAATCCCAGGTCAAATGCGAAGCAGATCTCTTTTCTGACGCGACGCCAGAGTACCTGACAAGTGTTTTGTTCATCAAAAGTTGATAGCTGTTTTTTTTTTTTTTTTTATTTTGATATTTGTAATCAATGTGATTCGCATTTTAAATCAAACGTGCACAGTTTCATTATTATTATGTAATGTAGTAGACAATACACTATTCAGATGACCCCACTACGATGCTTCTCCGATCACGAAGACATTATCGCGACATTTCCACGACCTTACCACGACTGTGGTAACACATTACCACGAACAATTTTGACCAGGACCGCACTACTACTTTTTTAGCATGTAAAAAATTGTTCCACTACCATAACGACCCTGTACAGCATTATACGATCCTACAGCGACATCTCTACGATGGCTCCGATCGCACCACGATCCCAATATTTTTGTCAGTCGTAGTGTGATCGTGGTCTAATATGATGGGGTATAAGCACTTACTGTAAAGCCATATGAATATATGCACCCTGTTGCATATAAATTACAAAAAAGGCAAATTTTGATTTAAAATTAATGATTGTTGCAGAATTCTGTCCTTTTGTTGATGAATTTTGGCTTTTCTAAACATTACTTATTACTTATTTCTTTTCTAATTTCTCTTACATTTTTTTTTCTAAATTTCCTAAATTTACAGACGAAATCTATCCTGCCGAACTTACTTTAACGCAGTTATTCATATTTGGTAAAAGGAAAAGAAAAAACATATTTTGTTAAGAACCACACTGAGTCAAACAGGAAATACAGTGAAAATGACGTGATAAAGATGCTTTAATTTTTGATCGGCAACATTTATATTGAATGTGGAGGCCGCGTTTTTTAACAGACAATAGGAATTTCAATGGCAACAAATTGTGCGCCACTTTTAGCTGACCTTTTCCTTTTTTCGTATGAAGCAAAGTTTTTACAAGGGCTAATATGACAAAAACAAAAACAACTAGCCCAGATTTTTAATTTCAGCTTCAGGTATAAAGACGATGTACTTTCTCTTAGTAACCCAAGATTTAAAGAATATGTATTTCGCATATACCCCAGTGAACTTGAAATTAAAGAGACAACCGATACACCTAATTCTACTTCATACCTTGACCTTTTGTTATACATTGACGAATATGGACGTCTGAAATCTAGGCTGTATGACAAACGCGATGATGTTGACTTTCCAATTGTGAACTTTCCCTTTCTCTGCAGCAATATACCTACCTCACCAGCATATGGAGTGTATATTTCACAATTAATTCGTTACTGTAGAGCGTGCAGTTTATATAGTGACTTTGTGGAAAGAGCTAAAGCACTGTTACAGAAACTGCTGAGTCAGCCCTTGTTACTTTCGTCCCTTCAGAAATTCTAAGGCTGACACCACGACATCATAGAGAGATATGAAATATCAGTGTCACAAATGAAAACTGACATTTTCGGCTAGTTCACGTCTTCCCGGATTTGACATTACCGGTTTTGACTTTACCCTGGATTGACCCACTGGCAGTTTGACGGGTGCTGTCTACAGAGCAGGACATGCTTACCCTTTCGGAGCACCTGATGTCACTCTGTTTTTGAGAGTTCACACTGTTAGTGCTTTAGTTTTTTGTGTTGTATATGTAGTGGTTGTGTGTTTTGTTGGCATGTAGTGTCTTTGGTCTTCCGTCGTCTGGTGTTCTTGATTTTGCCTTGTCCCTGGACTTTGATTTATGTAATCTTGTCCTTTGTTCCTTCGGTATTCTACTGCTGTTGTTTTAAATAAATCCAAGAGCTGCAGCTATCATAGACCTTTTCTCGATCTTGATATATTAAAAAATCAAGGAAAGGTAAACACTCAAGTTTATGATAAAAGGGATGATTTTTCTTCCCATAAAGTTAATTTTCCCCATCTCGACGGTGATATTTCGTTATCCACTTCTTATTGGGTAACGAAATATCACCGTCGAGTATGTAGTGATCTTTCTGATTTTTAACGACCGAAATCGTTGTCTAACTGAAAAACTTTGCATCAAGGGTTTAGATATCATAAATTGATAAAACCATTCTCTAAATTTTATAATAGATACATTGACTTATTGCGGAAATTCGGTTTTACATGCAGGTCTCTTATACAACAGGGCATTTTCATCCAAACTTCTATTGAAATATCCTTTACAAAGTGCATAAATTCAAAATTTTCTTTCCAAACTTATGAATCCGTTCAACAAACTTCTTCATAAAGGGTATAAATACATAATAACTCATGGTTTCTGTTGGCAAAGATATTGATCAGCTCTTAAATGCTTTATTCCGTAAATCAATTACAATAGGTTTTCAAATTGACAGTTCTTGGCATTCGACAATATCATGTTCTTTTTTTCATAATTGATGATGTTGTTCAACGAAATCTATTTAACAGTACTTCAATTTAAATCCGATATGTAAGAAGGCTTGATATCATAGTCAACGAAATTATGTCCTCAGCTAGCTGTCAGTAACTGCGAACATTTGACAGGGCAGTACCCATGAGTATCGTCTTCCTGTTTTTTTACTTCATTGTAAAGGTACTCGTCTTGATAAGATTTTTACTGTAAAACAGGCTTGTTACTTGTAAAAACAAAATCATTATGTATTTTAATGACAATAGATGGGAATTTGTCTATTTTCATCTTGTATTGCATTTGTGTAATATAATAATGTTAATACAAAATGGCAGTATACTATTTACCTAAAGAGAAACAAAAATTTAGGAGCGATTATATTGTTTTTACGAGCACATATACGAGAAGATAGCAATAATTAGATTTTAGAATACTTTTAATAAAACATTTAATTCGAAACACTGTATGCACCAATTATACAGATTTCTAATTTCTAAATAATTTTCTACGTTACTTCCTTATCAATCAAGCCTTAAAAAAAATTCCACATCATCTGAATATTAAAAAAAATCATTAATAAATATCAGCGCCTTTTGGAAAATTTGAAGTTTTCGTTTGATCCGAGATTTAAGTTTCATTTATACAAAGTACTGAGATGATCATTTCTTTTCACTGTTTAAGGCCTTCAATAGCAATTGCAGTTGCGTTGCAACCGGACACTACCACAATGAAAGGAGGTGTATAATCTACCATCTTTTGAATTACCTGTATAAAGTCAAACCATTGTGGTCGACAGTTTTTCATGAAGTTTCAGAAAATTTGGATAACTTGTTTCTGAGAAGTCGTGCAGACAAAACTGGAGCGGAACTCGGAAGAAAAAGAATAATAACTAGTATTAATTGTTTTTGGATGCAAACTCAAGAAGTCTCTAAAACGAGCTCCCATTTCAGAAAACTAAATCCACTGATTTATAAACAACCTTTCTGTTCAATTGCAATCAATGCTGATAGCTTTAAATTTCCGACTTATTTAGGTTTCCATGGCTACAGCAGCCATTCTTAAGCTGGGAGACCAGAAGCCAAATCAACAGATGATAGGCAACATTACCGTATAATTTCATTCACTCCTAGAAACTTTCATTGTCCCGTTTTTTTACCGTTTGCATGGCAAAAGTCGCCATTTGAAGCGTTTGCGACTACCAGAAAAATAATAAAAAACACAGTAAAAATAGTAAATCTCCACCAAATTGATTTAGGAATCACAATTATAAAAAGAAGAAAAAAAAAAAGAAAAAACCAGAGCAAAAACACTGTCCCAAAAGCTGCTTAGTCAGGGATTTCTTCAACCTTTGTTAATTTCATCCCTCAAGAAATTCTATGGCCGTCACCATAGCATCATTGAAAGATATGACGTGTCAGTATCCCAAATGAAAGTGGACATTTTCAGCTAGATTCATGTCTTCCCGGATTTGACTACCGAATTTGACATTTTCCCGGATTGAATCACTCACAGTGTGACGGGTGCTGTTAACAGAGCAGGACATGCTTACCCTTCCGGAGCACCTGATGTCACTCTCAGTTTCACTGGAGTTCACACTGTGAGTGCCTTTATTCTGAATGTTGTGGTTTCTGGTTCTGTGCTTCGTGTCTGTCTGGCGTCATTGTTTTTGTGTCTGACGTCATTGTTTTCTGTGTTCTCGTTTTTGCCCTGTCTTTGGACTTCGCTTTTTGTGAATTTCACCCCTTTGTTCCTTCGGTATTCTACTGCCGTTGTTTCATCAGACCATTACGAAATTTCGCTCGAACCAGAATTATTGGAAGAAGAAAAAGGAGAAGGAGAAGAAACAATACTTTATTTTCAATTACAGACAAAAACTGATTTCACCCAAGACCCCAGTTCGATGACTCCACACGAATTGCAGCCTCAAATCTCCCTAGAAATCATTTTTCGATGAAATCCGACAATGTTTAAAGGATGGGTTGCATTAAGGCCTTAAATCGGCCCACTAATTTGCTAAAAATAAATTTAGTAAAAGCATACTCTATTTGGTACTTTTCAACACTGGAACATTTGTAGTTTTTAACGATATGTGTATTTTTTCAAAACGTGGCTTTATTACACTGAAATAAGCTCATTTCTAATACCGCTCTCGATTGCAACTAACATTAAGCCTATGGAAAAATAGTCAAATGGGGTATATAAAAACTGCATTTTGACCATGCCTTGCATTTGGAACCATGCTTATGATTTTACAAGAGATAAATTATTAAATAAGAACTTGCCATGCGGAATGCCAAGCTCGTTCCTCGTGCAAGTCATATAAAAATAAAAAAATGGTATTTTAAAGTAAAAATTAAGTGTTTTTATGATATTGTGTTTTGTTATCTGTTTTATTTATCAACATTACATAGGTTCATATATGCAAATTATAGCTTTATTATCATCAAAATTTTCAGTAAATGTGGTTTTGCTATTATTCTATACCTTGCATCAGCTTTATTCTGACCTGGCAATTTGCCAAATAAGCTGAACAAGATCTGGTTTGATTAGTAAACCATATTTATTTTGTGAAGTTTTCCTTTTTTGTTTATTCCCGATGTAAAAAATGTGTTTTTGTGTATTTGTAACAATAATTATGAGCCGTGGGATAATCAATTCCCTAACAGCATCTTCTTTGCATATGTTAAAAAGTATTCCGATGAAATTTGATCATCTATTGCCCAATTTCTATGTATTTTCAAGCTGGTTTATTTCCAATTTTATCTCTATATATAATATTTTCGATTTTATAACTGTCTTTTAAGCAGAATTGACTTCTAAGAAAAGGGTTTCCATCTCTAAATGCCACAGGAGCCCCCATAACTTTCAAATAGAGGTGACACTTGGACAGAAATGATGTATTATATTGAAAGTTAACTGCCTCAGTTAAAACATAGCACTTACAGCATCTTTAGTTTTATATGCTTCATTGAAATTATTCATAGTAAAACCTCTGAACATTTAATAAACTGTTCTTCAATTACACCAAATAAAGTGCGATTTATTCACATTCAAAAATGTATGTCTCAGTGTTTGAATTCGAAGCAAAATTTTCGAAAATAAAAAAAAAAATACCGTTAAAGTAAAACTGATACATATATCAATCAAGCGTTTGAAGTAGAATATAAATCCACTAACGTGATGTTTTGTTTAAAATACAGATATATATGTAAAAGTATATGAAAATATGTCGAAAAAGTTCAAATTAAAAGTAATATCCAGAAAATATCAGAAAATCTAATGGCATGTTATTCTATTTCCCTCGAAAATGAAGTTTTTGTGTATTTGTTTTTATCACAAAGGGATGTATATATTAAACTGTATTATTTCCTTTTAAAACAGAAATTGATTGACAAAAGAATTATATCATGGATGGAAGAGCATCATTTGCATATTATTTTAAAATCAAAATGGGGTTCATCATTGTTTTTTGGCAATGTGCCAATGTTTATTCTTTTATTACTCTATTTCTTCTTATGACATGGGAGCTAGTAAAATCACGTGATCACATGACTTGCTCATGCGCGTTTCGATATTTTATTGTGTAATCTTAAACTACAAATATTGTAGGTTACATTGAAACATATAAGATCAAAATTCAAGGTGGGCCGGAAAACTGCCTTATTGCAAATAACTAAATACCGAAGTTACTGTCAATTTATTTTCTGCATATACGCATTTCGACAACTTATGTCTCTTCAGTGCAGATAAAATATAAACATTTGGAAGACCATAAAATCAAATATATTAGAAAACTGATAGAGAACAAATACCAAATATGATCCAAATGTAAAGCCAAAAATCAGCTAAGGACAGAGCTTTGCGTAATGGAGATATTCCTTAGTTTTCAATAAAATTTATAAAATTTTAGATATTGCAAGGTTCGAAATAAAATCGGCTTTCGGGTCAGGACCGAAATACTGACTACTGGGCTGGTGAATACCCTCGGGGACTAACAGTCCACCAGCAGAGGCATCGACCCAGTGGTAACAAATAACTAAACACCGAAGTTACTGTCAATTTATTTTCTGCATATGCGCATTTCGACAACTTATGTCTCTTCAGTGCATATAAAATCTAAACATTTGGAAGACCATAAAATCTAATATATTAAAAAACTGATAGAGAACAAATACCAAATATGTTCCAAATGTAAAGCCTAAAATCAGCTTAGGACAGAGCTTTGCGTGAGGGATATATTCCTTAATTTTCATTGAAATTTATAAAAAAAATAGATATTGCAAGGTTCGAAATAAAATCGGCTTTCGGGTCAGGACCGAAATACTGACTGCTGGGCTGGTGAATATCCTCGGGGACTAACAGTCCACCAGCAGAGGCATCGACCCAGTGGTAACAAATAACTAAATACCGAAGTTACTGTCAATTTATTTTCTGCATATGTGAATTTTGACAACTTATGATAAAATATAAACATTTGGAAGACCATAAAATCAAATATATTAAAAAACTGATAGAGAACAAATACCAAATATGATCCAAATGTAAAGCCAAAAATCAGCTAAGGACAGAGCTTTGCGTGAGGATGGTATTCCTTAGTTTTCAATGAAATTTATAAAAATTTAGATATTGCAAGGTTCGAACTAAAATCAGCTTTCGGGTCAGGACCGAAGTACTGACTACTGGGCTGGTGAATACCCTGGGGGACTAAACAGTCCAACAGCAGAGGCATCGACCCAGTGGTAACAAATAACTAAATACCGAAGTTACTGTCAATTTATTTTCTGCATATGCGCATTTCGACAACTTATGTCTCTTCAGTGCAGATAAAATCTAAACATTTGGAAGCCCATGAAATCAAATATATTAAAAAACTGATAGAGAACAAATACCAAATATGATCCAATGTAAAGCTAAAAATCAGCTAAGAACAGAGCTTTGCGTGAGGGAGACATTCCTTAGTTTTCAATGAAATTTATAAAAATTTAGATATTGCAAGGTTCGAAATAAAATCGGCTTTCGGGTCAGGACCGAAGTACTGACTACTGACTACTGACTACTGGGCTGGTGCAACCCATCCTTTTGGCGTATTTCGGCCGTCATCGCGCAAATAGCGGTCATTTTTTTAAATAAATGCACAGCAGACAATTTGAGATAGTGGTTTATCATTGTGCAAATTTTGACATCAATTGGCCAAGCCTTTCAAAAATAATCGCTCGGATAAGAATTATTGGAAGAAGATTAGAGAAGAATATTTATATTTGCAGTCGCAAGCAATAGCTTATGTCGCCCCTAGTAGCCAGTTGAATGATTCCATCTTGTTGGCAGCATCAAAAAAAAGAAAAATATGAAATATTTTGACAGCCTCATGGAGATGTCAGCCATTTTGAAATCTTAATGTCTGCATCTTTTTCGCAGAGTCAGAACCTATCTTCAATTCAATTGTAGTTGAAATCAGATAGAGCTGAAATTTTATGTATTTTGAGAGGCATCGTGGGAATGGCATCCCTTTTGAAATATATTTTTGCATTATTTTTTTTCTCATCTTACTGAATATTAAACAATAATGATCAATTTTTCTAAAGCATTTGCTGAGATATGAATAAAATTTGGTGGCTACCCTAAAAAAGAAGCCACGTTGATTTTTTTTCTTTTTTTTGTACAGATTCCCTGGTATTATCATTTAAACATATGTGCAAAGTTTTATGAAAATCTGTCAATGCGTTTGTAAAATACGTTTTTTAAACGTAAACTGTTGGCAATCTTGAAAATGACAGCCATTTTTAATTAAAAAAAAATTTATTAAAGGTAAGACTTATCATAATTAGGCTTTTGACGAAACATAGAAATATTCATACAAATGGCAGCCGAGAAAATTCAGATAAACATTTTGAATACTTCGTATTTGTCGGAAATCTTGAAAATGGTGGCCATTTTGATTTTTCTTTATACTTCACGTAATTCTGTTAGTTTTATGAAACTTCATCCAGTGGTTTAAATGAAAAAAAAGTTACTGTTAATCATTTTTTTCTGCATAATTATGAGCATATTAACAACTTATGCCTCATTAGCGCATAATGATACAAATCGTCAACAGAGATGTAATATAATTGGCGCAAAATGGTAAGAAAGGGTGACACTGTTTCTATGATAGGTTTAATAAAAGTTTAGACATTATTGACTCTGAGTGTTGGATGGTACATATGCGAAATTTTGCAAAAAAAATAATAGTGGTGGATCTTTTGGAAAATATCGGCCATTTTGAAAAAAAAGTTATATGCACATCTGATTTGATTAAAACATATTTATTTTGCTCACAAAATACAGAGGGGATCAGACACAAGTTATTCCAACTTATAAAAGTCTTCTCCCAAATACAATACAGTTACAATAATAATAGAGCATGTTAATTTAAGACATATATCAATATTCATATTAATCTAACTGAGTATGCACATCTACTCATGGAGGTCCAGATTTTTGCTAAATGAAAAGTGATTGTGTCCAGGCATCTCAAGATCTCGGCTGAAGAAACTTTTTCAGACAAATCACAATATGTCGTCCCGACTAAGTCTGGGGTGACATTATAATAGCAGCCATGCCATTAGGTAAATGACAGCCATTTTGATTTTTTTTCCACTGCATCTTATTTTCAATGTCAAAATCGGCATATATATAAATCTTCGTTTGATTCGAACAAAGCTGATTCTATTTACGTCTTTTGCAGCCGTCTTAAAAATAGTATAAAAAAGATAACAGGAAACACCTACAATGTGTCCATTTAAAAATTGCATAAATTACTTCCTCTCATCTTACTGAACATTTACACAAAATGTATCCAGTTTCTGTGAAAAAAAAACAAAAACAAAACAAAAACAAAAACAAACAAACAAACAAAAAAACAAAAACAATAACGAAAACAATAACAAAAAAAAGAAAAAAAAATAAAAAAATAAACAAAAAACAAAAACAAACAAAACAAAAAAAAAAAACAAAACAAAAACAAAAACAAAAAAACAAAGAAAAAAACAGAAAAAAAATTAAATTTTATCGACCAGACAGCACTGCGTATTTGTCTGCCATCTTCAAAATTTCGGCTTTTGAAATTGAATTTTTGGATTGATTTATCCACTAAGCGTTTCTACGGTATGATTTATGAAAGTTCTTTCAGTGGTTAAAGAAAAATTCACTCTGAGTGTTTGAAGGTACAGCGATGGAAACGTTCAACATTCCCAAAATAGCGCTCATCGTGTGAATCGTGTGCGTTCATCGTGTAGATCGTTTGCGTTCATCGTGTAAATCGTGTGCGCTCATCGTGTATCGTGTATCGTGTAACGTGTAACGTTCATTGCGTGTATCGTGTAGCGTGCGTTTACTCGTTTCATTTAAATTCCGCATTTTATAGATAGGTTTACCTTTTTTTTTTGCAAAACACCGTTGTTTATTTTTTTTTTTCAACTCGAAATATACCTTTTTTACAACCGCCGATTTTACAAGAAGAAAATAAAAATATTATCAGATTAAGTATCACGTCTGGCGATTTTTTGTCACAAAAACATTTATTTTTTAGGAACGCAAACCTTTATTTAATCAACTTCATTCAATGCTATATCAACCTGTTCAATATAGTAGAACAATAAAAGTCTAATCAGATTAACTTATTATATCTATGGTTAAATTATAGGAAGTTTAAGTATTGAAGACACCGGTATAATATAGAATATAGAAAAACTGCCCCTTCCTTTAGTTAAATGGTTAAATTATATGACATTTCAGCCGGGACATATAGATATCTATATGTCTCTGGTTTTAGTATTGCAGACACCGGTATAATATAAAATAGAACCATAATATAAAATAGAGAAAAAGTGCCCTATCTTTTATATTTGTGGTTAAATTCTATCAAGTTATAGTATTGCGGACTCCGGTATAATATATAATAGAGAAAAAGTGCCCTATCTTTTATATTTATGGTTAAATTCTATCAAGTTTTAGTATTGCGGACACCTATATAATATAAAATAGAGAAAAAGTGCCCTATCTTTTATATTTATGGTTACATTCTATCAAGTTTTAGTATTGCGGACACCGGTATAATATAAAATTGAGAAAAAGTGCCCTATCTTTTATATTTATGATTAAATTCTATCAAGTTTTAGTATTGCGGACACCGATATAATATAAAATAGAGAAAAAGTGCCCTATCTTTTATATTTATGGTTAAATTCTCTCAAGTAATAGTATTGCGGACACCGGTATAATATAAAATTGAGAAAAAGTGCCCTATCTTTTATATTTATGGTTAAATTCTATCAAGTTATAGTATTGCAGACACCGGTATAATATAAAATTGAGAAAAAGTGCCCTATCTTTTATATTTATGATTAAATTCTATCAAGTTTTAATATCGGACACTGGTATAACATAAATAGAGAAAGGGTGCCCTACTTTTTATATTTATGGTTAAATTCTATCAAGTTTAAGTATTGCGGACACCGGTATAATATAAAATAGAGAAAAAGTGCCCTATTTTTTATATTTATGATTAAATTGTATCAAATTTTAGTATTGCGGACACAGGTATAATATAAAATAGAGAAAAAGTGCCCTATCTTTTATATTTATGGTTAAATTCTATCAAGTTATAGTATTGCAGACACCGGTATAATATAAAATAGAGGAAAAGTGCCCTATCTTTTAAATTCTATCAAGTTATAGTTTTGCAGACACCGGTATAATATAAAATAGAAAAAAGGTGCCCTATCTTTTATATTTATGGTTAAATTCTGTCAAGTTTTGATATTGCGGACACCGGTATAATATAAAATTGAGAAAAGGTGCCCTACCTTTTATATTTAAGGTTAAATTCTATCAAGTTTTAGTATTGCAGACACCAGTATAATATAAAATACAGAAAAAGTGCCCTATCTTTTATATTTATGGTTAAATTCTATCAAGTTTTAATATTGCGGACACCAGTATAAGAAAAAATTGAGAAAAAGTTCCCTTTCTTTTATATTTATGGTTAAATTCTATCAAGTTTTAATATTGGGACACCTGTATAATATAAAATTGAGAAAAGGTACCCTATCTTTTATATTTATGGTTAAATTCTATCAAGTTTTAATATTGCGGACACCGGTATAATATAAAATTGAGAAAAAGTCCCCTTTCTTTGATATTTATGGTTAAATTCTATCAAGTTTTAATATTGGGACACCGGTATGATATAAAATTGAGAAATGGTGCCCTATCTTTTATATTTATGGTTAAATTCTATCAAGTTATAATATTGCAGACACCGGTATAATATAAAATAGAGAAAAAGTGCCCTATCTTTTATATTTATGGTAAAATTCTATCAAGTTGTGCCCTATCTTTTATATTTATGGTTAAATTCTATCAAGTTGTGCCGTATCTTTTATATTTATGGTTAAATTCTATCAAGTTTTAATATTGCGGACACCGGTATAATATAAAATTAAGAAAAGGTGCCCCATCTTTTATATTTATGGTTTAATTCTATCAAGTTATAGTATTGTGGACACCGGTATAATATAAAATAGAGAAAAAGTGCCCTATCTTTTATATTTATGGTAAAATTCTATCAAGTTGTGCCCTATCTTTTATATTTATGGTTAAATTCTATCAAGTTGTGCTGTATCTTTTATATTTATGGTTAAATTCTATCAAATTTTAATATTGCGGACACCAGTATAATATAAAATTAAGAAAAGGTGCCCCATCTTTTATATTTATGGTTTAATTCTATCAAGTTATAGTATTGTGGACACCGGTATAATATAAAATAGAGAAAA
>MJUU01069829.1:48752-63788 GCA_002080025.1 Modiolus philippinarum | reverse complement strand
GTTATAGTATTGCGGACACCGGTATAATATCAAATAAAGAAAAAGTGCCCTATCTTTTATATTTATGGTTAAATTCTATCTCTAATTTAAAAGTAATGTTACAGTATCTTTTCTTAGGTTCATTACTACGGTCAGAGACATATAATTACATGTCTCTGCTACGGTGATATATCAGGACTTTTTTATTTGACGTAAATTATTTTTTTGATTAAACATTGTTGATTTAATTTATTTCTTTTTCTGACAAAATTACAACATTTTAAGCTTTTGTCGACCCTACTCTGATATTGTTACGGCAAAAGTGGAGACAGTTCCCGGGAGAAAGTTTGTTACACGCTATAACCGACTACTAGTATTTTTTTTTTGTCAAAATGAACATTGTTTTTTTCTTGATGTATCACATTCTAAATTACCATTTTATGTATGCTGTGAAATTTAGAATATCTCTACTTTTATTGCACGCTGATATTTTTCATTTTCATTTCGAGTTCGTTTCATGAAAATATATAAGATTTTTTAACCGACACGGTGCACGTTACACGGTGCACGGTACACGATACACGGTACACGATACACGATTGAGAACTTTTTGTATCATTCATCGTGCGAATCGTGTGCGCTCAACGTGTGAACCGTGTGCGTTCATCGTGTGAATCGTGTGCGTGTGGTAGGGAATGTTGAACGTTTCCATCGCTGTACATTTGCGAAAATTAAAAAAAAAATCGTCTATTTTAGGCCATTTTCAAAACAAAGTTTATGCACATCTACTCATGGTGATCCAGCTTTGTACCAAAAATAAAATGAGTTTGTCCAGGCATTTTGAGAAAAATTTGAAATAATTCCAGTCAGCGATTTCAAAATGATCGCGCCGGCAAAATTTATTAGGAAAAAATGAAATAAGGGAAGAACAACTACATTTGCAATTGTGAACAATGACCGACGTCACCCCAGACGAGACATTCGATGGTTCCAACTTATTTACCCCACCGTTTTTGCAGCCTCAAAATCTACCTAGAGATCAATTTTTGTTGACATCGGACAACGTTGCAATCTTCGGCAGCCATCTTGAAAAAGGTGGCCATATTGAAAGGTTGAAATACTGAATATATAACTTTTGTTCCTGGTCGAACTGTGTATAAAATTTGAAATTCATTGGCCCAGCCAAATTTAGAATATTCGCTCGAACAAAATATTTGGAAAAACTGTGTCGGATGAATACACAAGAAGTCTTCCTAACGAACTTAAATACCAGAAATCAAAAGGCTTTAGATAGGATAATCGGATTCTAAACATTTTTTTTAATTGCACTAAATTTCAGAGAACATTGAATTTTCTTGGCTTTTTCGGTGTCCATGCTGAAGGTCCCCATTTTGATATCTTTGGAGACAGGAAGCCAATTCTTCTCATGTAAAACAATGTTCTGATAAAATTTCATCAAATTCTGAGCACTTTGATTTTCATGCCTTTTTACAGTTTCCATGGCAGCAAATGCCACCCCGAAAATTTCCGACTGATTAGATAAAAATTGCTAAAATGTATATACATTTTCATGCCTGTGAAAGAAAAAAAAAACACACACACAAATTTTAAGGTGGCGACCTCTTTCAATGAGGTGCGAAGTCTTTTGCTATCTTTATTTACATTACCAAAGATAATCTATATTCACTTTATGGTCAAGTACAACAATAAGGTAATAACACAAAAACAATCAAGATCGAAGAATATATGTAAATCGTATATTGTACAAAATTAACAGACAATTTTTATACCCACAATGCACTGCAATATACCACTCCCGATTGATAGTGTATGCATTCAGTCGTTAATGTAGCGATCGTAGTGACTGGAATATAACGACTAAATTATTCGGGTAACATTTTTCATAAATGTGTTCCATTTTGAAGACTTTAAGACCAATAGCTTATTCTACAGATATTAGGCAACCTCCTGTAAAATTTTATTCAATTCTGACCATTTTGACTTTCCCGCGTTTTTCACCCTTTTCCTAGAAACGAACACCATTTTGAAGTCTTGGACAACAGATGTCAGTTTTACACATGTTAGGCAAGTTTCCTGTAAATTTTCATCCAATTGTTAACACTTTGAGATTCCAAGCCTTTTTGAACCATTCATGAAATCAGTCGCCATTTTAAATATTCCAGGACAGGAATGCACATCTTGGGATTGGACCTATTGTGTTTGGAAATTGGGTAAAAAAGCTTGAGCCGGAAAACGGAAAAAAAGAATGTGAACAAGATTTGCATTTGCAAGCATTATCAGATGTCGCCCTGACCATATATTCTCGCCAGATGACCCACCCTATAGCTTTTTGAAGTATGTATCGAAGATTTTAAAGAAGAGTTGAATAGGAAAAATGCAAGGACATGGAGTGAATGTACATGTGACAAAAACGCACAAGATACATGGAAAACTCCAGTTTATCAAGGACGGGGCTTTTATTCCTGTCTACATGTTTTTGAAGAACAAAAACTGTCTTGAAAATAAGACACTTTCAATCCGAATATTTGATGAAAGATAAAACTCATCATGTAACTTGTATAACTATGCAAAATGCTAATTGTATTGATTTTCAAAATAAGTATATTCATAAGTTAAGCCCAGTAAAAGTGTAAATAATAACTGCAAACGTGTAAATGAATTATTAAGATATCTAAATAAAAAATTAAGTACGAGTGAGTTAAAAGTGTCATTTTTTTATGACCCTTATCAATGATCACTATTTCTTGGCAATAAAATTTAATTTTTCATGTCTGTGACGTCATGGTGAACCTTCCTATTCATGCAGAACGTTTCTTTGGTAGGCTTTGTGAAATTCTTTCGATTGGTGTAAGAGTTAATTGACTCTGATTGTTTGAAGGGACATGAGAAATTTGATAAAAATTTCTTTTCTTGGCAACTATTTTGAAAATCATGGCCATTTTGAAAAAAATGTACATCTACCCATGGTGATCACTCTGAAAACTCGACCAGGCAAATTTTTTAAGGCCTATAACAATATGTCGTCCCGACTACTTCTTGGGCAACATAATAATAGCGGACGTCTTTGAAATTTTTCTGAATAAACCCTTCCTCTAATCTTACTGAATATTTAAACAAAATATAATCAGTTTCTGTAAAGCAGTTACTGAGATATTGAATGAAGTAGAATTTTTAAACATGGATGAAAGCAATCTTGAAAACAGTGGCCATTTTGAAACATCTCTACCAAGTTTATAACTAGAGGCTCAGACACTGAGCCTGTATCGCTCACCTGACGAAATGCTGAACAGCAGGATTTTTCTATGTTCTGTATGGTGGCCATGATTTTTATGTGAATTTCCCATAGGGCCAAAATAAACTTTGTTCTGTGCTGGCGGCCATGTTTTTCATTGGATCAGAACAAAATGAGCAATCTTTGTTAAGGACATTCGGTTCATCATTCCTGTAAAGTTTGGTTGAATTTGCTTCAGCGGTTTCAGAGGAGAAGAAAATGTAAATTTTCCCATAGGGTCCAATGTTAAACCTTCGTTCCGCGCTGGGAGCCATGTATTTTATCGGATCGGAAAGAAATGAGCAATATTTGTAAAACATCTTCCATACATCATTCTTGTAAAGTTTGGTTGAATTTGCTTTAGTGACTTCAGAGGAGAAGTTGAAAATGTAAATTTCCCATAGGGCCAATGTTAAACTATGTTCCGTGCTGGCGGCCATGTTTTTTATCGGATCAGAACAAAATGAGCAATCATTGTTAAGGACCCTTGGTACATCATTCCTGTAAAGTGTGGTTGAATTTGCTTTGTGGTTTCAGAGCAGAAGATGAAAATGTGATTTTTCCCATAGGGTCCAATGTTAAACTAAGTTCTACGCCGGCGGCCATGTTTTTTGTCGGATCGTAACAAAATGAGCAATCTTTGTAAAGGACCTTCCATACATGGTTCCTGTAAAGTTTGGTTGAATTTGCTTCTGTGGTTTCAGAGGAGAAGATGAAAATGTGAAAAGTTAACGGACGGACGACAGACGGACGAAGGACGGACGACGGACGACGGACGACGGACGCCAAGTGATGGCAATAGCTCACCCTGACCCTTTGGGTCAGGTGAGCTAAAAATCTGTCGAGGCAATTGTGAGATAATTCATTGGCACCTTTTTAATGTAAATTGACATACATCTTGAAAATGGTGACTATTTTGTATCCGAAAATGTACTGAAAGGTTAAACTTATCATATTTAAGCCTATGATCAAATGTGAAATTATTCATACAAATGGCAGCAAAGAAAATTTTTCAGTCACAAAACACGGCTTATTTGTTAGCCATCTTGAAAATGGCGGCGATTTCGAAATTTTATTTTTTGATAGATGCCATCCACTTTTTATACTGAACGTTTCCTTTTGTAGGTTTTGTGAAAGTCTTTTCAATAGTTTAAGAGATAATTGACTCTGAGAGTTGGCAGCCATTTAAAAAAGATGTTTTATGCACATATGTGTCGTAATCCATCATTGTGCCAAATATGAATAGATTCTGTCCAGGCATCTTTGATATTCGGCAGGACAAGCTTTTTCAGACAAATAACATCAGTCGTCCCGACTTCCTTTAGATCAACACTATAATAGCAGCCATCTTGCAAATTTTTCTGCATAATCTCCTTGATGTCATGTTACTGAAGAGTTTAACAAAATATGATCAGTTACTCTTAAGCAGTTGCTAAGCTATTGCATAAAATAGTTTCTTACGTGTTTAAAGCTTCCATGCATGCTCCCGTTTCCCTTCCTGTATACGACTCATTGAAACAGGAAATGTTTTTTTTAGAAATTGACTAGTTTAAAACAGCATTTACTCATTTGCTTGTGCATAATATAACTCTTATTAACTAACCATATACAACAAGTTAAAACATTTTTTTTATCATTTAATGCTACCTGACACTTCCCTTATTAAGTAAACACTTATACATCAAGTTTTAAATAACATGAAAAGTTAAAAAAAAAATGTCATCATTTCCTTGTACATAAAACTTCCCTCATCAAGTAGCCGATTATACAATAGCAATAATATCAAGATTACCGGTTAGATTTGTCAAGGGTCAAAGTTCACGAGGACAAAAAGATAAAAAAGATTTATACCATCGGAAAGTATTGTCCACAGCAATGATCCTAACTTGGTACATGCATTTTAAAAAGAATGCTTCCTCTGCGATAATTAACAGCAGCAAATCAACAGTAATTGCTACTGATAGGAAGTGAGACATTTAAATCATCATTCTTGTACGTTGTAAAAGATCTGTTAGGAAGCCTATCCGTAAAGTCATTTTCTAACCCTGAGTCAAAATAAAATCCATGGTATATGTTTCTTCTCTAACCCTAATACAAGGCCAAGGTGAACGTTTGACACACACACACATATATATATATATATATATATATATATATATCTTTGTAAACAGATATCATAAGATTCAAATCTGTACTACAAGTATCTTTGACAGACGAAACTAAAAATCGCAGCTTCAACAATAATTCAAGACAACACATAAAACAAAAACACCGAAATAAAACTGTCAACCACATTGGTCCTGAATTAGTAAAGGCATTTCAAAAGACATGGTGATTGAAATCAGTTCATGGCGTGCAAAACCTCCCATTCCCTGGAACAACACAACATCAATTTCTTTTGATAGAGCATAGACAGTTAAAAGAAATGATCATCCAAATATTTACTAGATCATTGACTGAGCCTGTATCGCTCATCTGACAAACTATTTCTAAGCCATGCCAAAACTGATGACCAAAACCGATGTTTGAAATGAAGGGTCTTTTGTTAAGCTATGATCACAACTGTTAGACTTAGTTTTTAGATCAAAATGAAATATATAATATTGGTGTAGGATCTTCAATAGATTTTTCTTATACACTTAGCGTTAAGTGTTAAACTATGTTCAGCGCTGTGAACTATTTCTTGTTGGATCTGACAGAAATGAGCAATCTTTGTGGTGGACCTTCTATGCTCATTCCAATATAGTTAAGTCAAATTTTCAATATTTTCAGAGCAAATGATAAAAACTAATATTTTTTTTTAGGGTCAAATGTTTAATCCATATTTTGCGCTGGCATCAATGTATTTTGTCAGATCAAAAAGATATTAGCAAACGTTTAAAGGACCTTCCATATCTGTTTCGTTGAATTTGCTTCAGTGGTTCAACAGAAGATGAAAATGTGATTATTCCAAAGGGTTTAATGTTAAATAATGCTCCGCACTTGCGGCAATGTATTTGTCGAATAAAAACGAAATAAGCAATCTTTGTAAAGAACCATACATATATCATTCTTGTAAAGTTCGGTCAAATTTGCTGTAGTTGTTTCAGAGAAGATTGAAATCTAATTTTTCCCTTAGGATCCAATGTTAAACATTAGTTCCACGCATGCCACCATGTTTTTTGTCGGATGGGAATGAAATGTGTAATTTTGGTTGGAGACCTCCTGTACATCACTCCTGCTATCTGTTATCCTGTAATCAAATTACAACAAACATCCATTATCAAAAGCAGGTATATTATGACTTTGTCATTTTAATCTTATCACGATCATGACTTACTAAGCACAATTTCTGTTTAGAATGTGTACAATAATCAGTTATATTTAAGGATAACTGCTATCAAGGACGATCAAAACCTGTTTAGTTTACCAAGATTAAACAAATAGCTCTGATCAAGGATGATCAAGATGTTCTATGTTTGTCCAAATCGATCAAGATCAAATCGGGATTTTTTGTGATTTTAACAATCTTAACGACGGTGTCTAATAAGAAGCAGGATACTCTACAGGTACACCTGATCTCACCTATGTTTTTTATTGGGTCCGTGTTGTTCATCTGTATGTGAGTCTCCATTTTTCTTTTTGTCCCGTTCTCAAGTGATATCCTTGATTCTTAGTGCTTTCCGATGTTGCCATTGTCCATGGATTGTTTGATCTTTTGATTGACGGTTCGGTTCTCACTTACTTAACAAAATTAACTCTTTGATCGTTCCTGAACGAAATAAAAAAGTGGATCTTGATTTTTAGCTATCCTAACTCTTGATTTTAATGTCACCGGAATAACATCACTGATAAATTTTTACAGGTAGGACATGAAGCATCAACAACTCCTGTTGAATTTTGTTGTTCTGAACTTTCTGTACCTGTCGGCAACTGTCCTTTCAATATATTTTTCAATAAATTTTGAAGAACTTACTGAAGGTTGCCCCTGCGCCTCGGGAAGATATATTGATTGTTTCATCACTAAATATATATCTGGTAACGTTCTTGAGGATAACGTAGCAATATCACCTTCAAAATATATTACCCAACTTCTTCCTAATGTCTTAATAGTGTTATTATCTTATTCAACAGGATACCATCAATGTGCAACAAATCTATAGAATATAGTATCCGTTGCAGATGCAATGGTCTTCCCATAAAAAGTAATAAAATCAGTTGCTGTCCTGGTGTTTTTTATCATTATTCATGGCTCAACCTATAGTGAAATATGAGGACAAAACAAAGCAACATATAAAGAATGGTTAAAATTCAATGAAGATATCTGTCTTTTAGAAATGAGGAAATAACATTTGAATCAGACAATATAAAACTTTAAAAGAGTTTTTCAATTTGGCTTTGTAATATTCAAAGGAACATAACTATAAAACATCTTAAAATAAGATATTCAAATATTCATATTTTTTATGATATAGCTGAACTATAAATTGAAATGCCCTTTCCAAGTCAGGACTATTACGGTCGAAAATATTTTCCGGTTGTTTCAACCAGGTTTTCCTTTTTGTCTCATTGACGTCGGCTGTGAACAACTCTATTCTGTAATATTTGTTTTACCTCCACTTTGAGTGATTAAGTCATTGGTAATACGAACGATAATTATTTCAACGTTTTTCAAAATTAATTTTCAAATCAATATTATTTCATACTTACCGCCATAATTAACTTTTTTATCGTATCTTCTTTAGGTCATTGTGTATACAGTTAATTGTTCTTTTTCACAAACTAAGGTTTTTCAGTTATGATCTCTAAAAACAGATATTTATATGTTTATTAAAGTTTTCATACAAATTTCTACTTGACATGCCTTTAAATCATTTTTAGCTACGAATTATCATTTATAGTATCAACAAAAATAAAATGAATTATATGTATAACATACCTCCATTAGTAGCCCATTGGCTGAAATAACCTGAAATAAAGGATGGTGGACGGACGACAGATGACGGACACTAAAAGCGCGTAACAGTTCACACTGACCCTTTGGATCAGGTGAATTCAAAAAGGAATTTTGAATCATAGTTTGGACTGAAACTTGAATTATCGTATGAGAAGGATTTTTTTTAAGCAAACAAGTTGAGATAACCTAACAAGTTAAGAAAACGAACATCCACTATCACTAGCATATATGTTATGATTTTCTCATTTTAATCTTATCACGATCTTGACTGCCTTAACACAATTTTGTTAAGACTGTGTAATATATTCTGTTGTATTTCAGGATAATTGTTTTCAAAGACGATCGGAACCTGTTCAAGTGACCAAAATTAATGAAAATAGCTGGGATCAAGGATGATCCAGATCAAACAAAAAAAAAAGAAACCAAATCGAGATCTTGTGTGATTCTAAAAAGTTGACTCTTCTGAACGCAATTAACAAGTGGATCTCAATTGATTCTTTGCTATCGTATCTCTTGATTTAAGTGGTACCGGGATCAGATGACTGATATTTTTGTCCATGTTTATTAAGAATACCATACGGCAGTATACATGAATTTTCAACTAATACTGATGACTCCTGATGAATGCTGAATTCAAAACTGCACGAACTAAAATCCGGTCAATTTACCGCGAAATAAAGACGGAGCGAAAATTTCCCGGTTTACAGTAGAGATGATTAAAAAGCATTTGAATCGGATAATATTAATCTTTTTCTCAATATCCCTTTGTGAAATTCAAATGGACATAACTATAAAAAATAAGTTCAGTGATACTGAAAGAAATTAATACAAATTACCCATTTTTTAATTGAACTGGACACTATCAATTAAAAATTGGTTAACTGTAAAGACGTCATGTGTGGGTTGCTATGCTGACGTCATGTTTTGGTACTAAATGCCGTTTTCATACGCATACTACGTTAAATAAAGATTGCATACAGATTACGACAATAATTAACAGTTTAATTGCTTAAATAGAAGTTTAAGCTTATTTCTATTTAGCATAGTATTTAATTCTTCATTTTGCAAATTACCGATAAACGAAATATAGGACATTTTTGTTTTGATACGGACTTTATCACGGCGACATGCATCCAGCGCGACCTAACGGGCTCACTTGATACTTGCCGTGATCAATTCCATATCAAAAACAAAACGTCTTTTATTCCATATGTATGGATAGGTCACACACTATTGCAATACCTTTAACTCAATATATTTACAGATCACCAGTCATTTAAAATGTTATAGATATGCTTAGTAGTTGACGCTCATGGCAAGCTGCCTTGATAATACAAGATTTCAAATGTTATAGATATGCTTACACTATGAACCAAAAAAATGACTGTCCTTACCAGTGACAGTCATTTTTTGCCTGTCAGCGACTGCCAAAAACTGAAAAAGACTTTGAAATTTTCTGTAATTGTTTGTTAGAGACTTCCATTGACACTGACAGTCGTTGACAGAATTTTACTATGTCTGCCCATGACTGTGTCTGACTGCTGGTGATACTGACAGACGATCTCAGACTATATGAAAATTTACCTGGTCTGCCAGTGTCTGTGGCCATTGCTTACGGTCAAGGACAAACACTTTAAACTCTCATCTGTCTGACAGTGACTGTCAACATCACATACAGACATTAACAAACATTTTAAACAATTACCTAGACTGTTAATGACTGTCATTCTCAGCTGCAGTTATGCACAAATGTTCTCAACATTTACCATGTCTCACATTGACTGTGGGCATCATTCACAGACATGGACAGATATTCTCAACATCTTAAAATTTTCCTTTCTACATGTTTTTTCTGCAATATTTAAAACTATTAAACTCAAATTTCAATCATGTTATCTTTTTCGTATTTTAATTTCAAATATTTTTTTTTTATTATTTCCTGATATATGAAGCAAGGACATATAATCTCAATATACGTCCTTGTTTGAAGGTTGCAGATTCTTCGCTCCGCATAACTTCCTCGAAATAAATTTTTATTGGTGTTCTTTAACTAAAATTTTAAACTCTCTAAAATCAACGTTTTTAAAAAAAAATCCACAAACTGAAGAAAGTACATCTATTACCCTTATTTTCCATGAAACGAATGAAGAAAATGAGAAAAAAACTGCATTTTTTTCTTATCTTAAGTAGCAAAAAATTCTTTAAATAATTCAAGGACAAAGGGAAAATAAACCTCTGTGTATAAAACATGCTTCAAGTTTGAGGGACAGAAGGTCTAAGTGACGACAGGATCAGCCAATTTATAGAGCGGGGATTCTTGGTCCGGAAATTGCATCAGTGTAATTTTCTGAAACTTAGGATTGAAAATTGCTTTTTACAGAATTCCGAGATCGGAACAACCTTTTATCTACCTTCAGTATCTGTATACACTATGTTTATGACTTTCCAATATTTTGATTTGATCTGCACTGAAGAGAAAGAAGTTGTGTAAATGGTCATATGTAAAAACTAAATTTGCAGTTAACTTGGGTAATTTGTTATCTCTAACAATCTCTGTATTTTTACAAATAACTTAATACCGAAGTTACAACAATTTATTGAGGGGTAGAGGGACAGCTTATACGGGACACTGGGATCAGATATTTTGGGATAAATCCTTCAAGGGATCCGCGATCTGCATTGTCATTTTCATTTTCGGGAAATTGAATTTATTTCTTGGGATCTGAATTTTTTTTACAAGCTTGTTATTCCATGATTATAATCGATCCAACCCAACCTCTTTAACCACAATAGCCATCTTTGAAACTTGAACTTCAAACTCAAACAATTAATTATTTAGATATGTCAGTATTAAACTGACATGGTAGCATGGCACACTATCAACGAAAAATATACTGTCCCAGGGACAATAATTGCCATTGTACCTGACTGTCCATAACAGGACTGTATAGTTCTTTTTGTACTGCGTATTTCCTTACATACAATTTTGAGGAAGAAATAAATTAAACAGAAAACTCGGATATATTCTTTCCTGTATCTTTTATTTCATGAAAAATAAATATTAAATTATTTAATTAATCCAATCAAATTAGACGCTAACAAAATTGAAAGAGTCAAGAATCATATATTTGTTTTATTGTTTGCAAGAGAATTCTGATATTTATAGGATTTCGCAGAATTATGTATACTATTTTACCGCAAAAAAATGCATTGTAATTAGAGGAAAATAAAATTCAAAAGGTTGGTATATATCCGAAAGTAAAATGTGCTTTTATTATTTCAGCTCTGTGTATGTCCATTGTATATATATATATTTACAGTTTTAACCCACTGTGAGCCTCTGTTATGTCACCAATGCAATAAACATGTATCAATCACATGTTTTACGCTTACTTAATCAGTGAAAATAGATGCAGTTTCGACATAATAATATAACATCACGCTTTGCCACGTTCCGGGTCACTTTTAGTTTTCTAATCTTCCAATAACAATTGTAGCTTTAGTTCCGAATTTGTTGAAAATATGCAATAAATTGCATCTTCAATAGCAAAACTGTAGATTAAACAAAGTGCTGCCGGCCACAAAATTATATCTACATTGAGTGTATATGCCTAGTCCGACTCGTATATTTCACAGAAAATGAGAGTTAATTAAAAACTGTGTATTACAATGAAACTGCAATCGAATAATCATATTGCTTTTTAAGTTTTCTGTAAAAGTGAAGTTTTGCAGACAGACGGGCACTTTGATTGCGAATTCTACAAAACAGATTTAAATTACGTCGCATTGAACGAAAGTTTATTTGCTCCCATCCAGTTGCAAACATTTAAGATTTACTTTAGCATAGCATCCCGTATTTAAATTGTATTTCTTTTTTAGGAGGATTTACGGTACGTAAATCCTTCTCTTCAGAAAAATCCCGGGTATGAATATGCACTTCGAGATCAAAAATCATTTTTTGTGGCCAAATTCATTGCCAGTTTCTTCTTTAACATTATTGTAAACTGCATAAGAAATATAACATATGAATGTAAGGTTTAAGCATAATTAAAATAGAATTGTCGAGGGAATATTTTAGCAATTGACATTGTGTCACGTGACAAATGGAATAAAAAAGATAACAGGAAACACCTACAATGGCCCAAAAACATAGCCACATGTGACAAGTTAATTATAAATAACTTCACATATTACCGTAGTTGTAAAATAATAATCAATCACCTGTGACCTGACTATTTGTAATGTTTCTGAATCAATAAGATGCAAAAAATATATATATTTATAAATAACTCTAATAATTCAGAATCTGATTAAAAAAATATATAAATAAAAATAATAAACCAAGGAGTTAGAATTCTTTCTTATTTAGTAAGCGTAGTTTGCACGTAGTGCTAATTTGATTAAGAATTGTGAAAAATGATAACTTGTATAGCTCTTTTATCGATACTGAAAACAATATTAAATTGCCAATATATATTTTTGTTTTAAGTACCCTCTCAGATACAAAGGATGAACAATTATTCATGTTTTCATTGGTGGATTAAGAGATGCGTTCGGGGTTGGGATACCTCCCCTTTTTCTCGATTTTTTTTTAATTTCGTGCAGAATTTGACTGGAACCTCATTGGATCTCCCCTTTTCGTAGGTTGGATCCGCCGGTGTATTTCACTGTCTTTTGACATATTTTTGTTCAGATTTATATAGTATTGGTAATACTGACAAATGATCATGTAGGGACGTATATTGATATACGGCCTTTAACATGTTATCAATGCAAATGCAAAAAAATGTCAGCGCGAATTGAGTATAGCTGTTGAATTTAAACTTATAAATTAGTAATATGCAGAATTAAAATTCACAACAACTTCGGTATTTAGTCATTAGTAAACGCTAAATTTTTTCTCTCTTTTCACAAAATAAAAATACGATACGCATAAATTTGAAGTCAAGAGGCGATGTGAAAATTATGTTTTGTTTTTTTGCCAAATTTCCCTTATTACTTCGGAATCATAATATGGTCAAGATACGGCATTTACATTTGACTTACTTCTTTTATCCATTTTCAATAACATACCAACACATTTTTATGGAATCGCTAGATAAAAATTATATTCCCCGTTTTATCATCTATTTATGTCCATACTTACTTATATTAGCTAAAACAGAACATACGTCATTTCTTTAGCACTAACATTGCAGTTTAATTGGAAACCTTTTATATTCCCCGTATTATCAATGATATTTGTCGATCGCCTATAATCAACCAGTTGGACCGACACTAGACACTGGGCAGCTTTCAACAGTAAAGAATATAGCCTTGCAATAAACTAGCGTACTAACTAAGCCACTACCAAGAGATGTGCGTTTGTCCGACATACCCATTTGCTAGACGCAAAAATATAAGAGGCTTCCAACAATGAGAAAACACTAATATCTAATAGTACATAGGAGACGGACCCTAGCACTAGTTGCATTGGCTTGAGCAAAATTCACTTGATGGACGTCGAACAACGCTACGTCCATGTTTGTCAACATCATGCAATGGATGCGGGATCAGACATAAGATATCAGGCAAAGTACCCTAAAAACACTGTCATCCTTTGCCCGAAAGAGGGGCCAAAAGACAATTCGAAATACACATGACCACGACCACAGAATAGTTATGAGTTGGTTGTAAGATGACTTGGCAAATAAAATGGGGAGATGAGTGCATTATAACTACAGATGGTGAAAAAAGTTTGATTTTTTAAAGAAAATATGAAAGCCAAAATGAAAAATTTTGAACATTTTAACTGAAGAAAACAAGAGAGCATACAACTCAATCAATGGAGATCTTTATAAGAACTCCACACTTCAAGAAAAAAATAATGGATATTGTCAACGATTGAATGTACAGGAGTCAAAATTCCTATAGATACATGGTAAAATTAACCAAATGCAACAACGCTTTTATTGTTCTTCATCTTCTATACCTTCAACATTTTCTATTTAGTCTTTTGTTGCCCGTAAATAATTTTAAGATTATCTTTTTTCGAAAACAAAGCGTAAATCCGACTAAACAGTACTTCAGTACTTTGATTTTTTATAGAAATCACATCTCTTTTTATTGAACGTTATATAATGAGTATTCACTCATGTTTTCTTAGAGTAAAGCCTCTAACATTCTGGGCTCCACTCAGAGCTCTGAGCTCCACTCACTGGGCTCAGGGCTCCCCTCACTGGACTCTGGGCTCTCGATCATAGTGCTGGAAAGCCCATGTTATTACCTTAATCTTTCCAAGTACATGTCTTTTGAAATGGCTTAAATGGACCCAAAAGCTATTTACAGCCACCATCGACTGCTAATTGTCAGAAAACATAACAGTGCGGTATATTTTCTTATTTGTAGATAGTGTAAGTACCAGGGACCACTTTACACGATTTTCAATAAGATTTGAAAAAAGCTCAACATAGGAACAAAATTCACGACTAAATTCAAAAAATTACTCTACTTCTTTGAAATATAATGTACAATAGAAAAAAAAGATGCATCAATCCCATTAAAGAATATAACGTATAATTTTTTTTAAATACCACAGGCAATTTAAAGTTATTCGGGTTAATTCAAATATTAAGAAAAAAGATCAATATATAAATGCCGAAATTTTGTTATATTTCCTTTTCTCGGCACTGGCAATGTTTAGTCCATATCAATCTTCCCAAAAAAGACACACGACAACAAAAGATTTTAAAGGACATATCAATAACAGGAATACAAATTGACGTTTGATAAAATAAATAATTTGTTCGAGATTTTCATGAAAATAAATATTTTTTCTAGGCAAAATCGC
>MJUU01069829.1:30073-45239 GCA_002080025.1 Modiolus philippinarum | reverse complement strand
GGGGGTGTATTTTTAATCCCGTATTCAGATGAAATTGTTAAGTCTCCAGACATGATTTTTGAACAAAAAATGCTAAAATGATTTTTTGTTTGTTTTCAATAAGCAATTATGATCTATGCGCGTGTCGCACTTTAGATTTAATATGGAATAAACATTCATATAACGATCACGGGTGACTGGAGGTCCATACAGGTAATTTTGAAAGGTGTACACAATTTTTCAGAATATATAATTTCTTTGATCTAAATAAAGATTAGAATTTTATAAATTCAATTAATATTTCTTCAATTAAAAACATAATATTTCGACATTTTATTAAAAACAAAATATTTCGACATTTTATCTTGCATCTTGAAATATAGTGTATTTTTTGGTGGGGGTGTAATTTTTAATCCCGTGTTCAGATGAAATTGTTAGTCTCCGAGTACGATTTAAAAAAATTGCTAAAATGATTATTTTTTTTTGTTTGTTGGTTTCAATAAGCAATTATGATCTATGCGCGTGTCACACTTATATGTATATTACATAGAATAAACATTCATGTAACGATCACGGGTGACTGGAGGTCCATACAGGTAATTTTGAAAGGTGTACACAATTTTTCAGAATAGATAATTTCTTTGATCTAAATAAAGATAAGAATTTGATAAATTTAGTGAATATTTCTTCTTTGCATCCTAAAACACATGCATCAAAGAATTAAGTTGTAGCATCTTTACAATATTAAACATTCTGTTACGATTTTTTTTTTATTCTGATGATTTTTTTCTTCCTTTTGTGTGTGTGTGTGTGTGCTTTTTTTAAGTTTTTTTTTAATTTTTTTTTTCACATTTTGTTCCTTCAAAATATCTATGGACTATCTGGTAAATAGTACAATTACAGGGTATCGACATACAGATACGAGTAAGAGACCTACCTTTACAAAACATGATTTATAAAATCTATATCGCTGTACATGCAGAAATTTCCTTAAAAACTTCGTATAAAGATGATATAGTAGAATAATTTTATTCCCTTTACTAATAAGGATAATTTCATAGATTTTTATAGTTTATTCGAAATTACCAGTGAAATGCGCTTTATTTTTTTTTAATTATTGGAAACAAAGAATGTGTGTGGGGAAGCTGGAGACGGGGTATGAATTCTATCAGGTGTGCTTGATTTAATACGGGACTTATATATTTATTCGTCCCAGGTTGAATTTATCATAAACCTTTGCAAACCTATATGTATTATGTGCCTACTTTAATAGAAACGAGGAACAGAACTAGTAAATATTGTCACGGATTAAAGTATTTCTATTCTTAAGTTGAATCACTTAGATTCGCTAACGATTGGAAAAGAAAAGTAACAGCTTGCCTTTGTTTGTAAAAAATGTACAAATATGATGAAATTTACTTCCCAACCAGCAAAAATTTTAGAATATCTGTCCATATCTGTGAACGATGGTGACAGTCAATGTCAGACAAAGTAAAGTCAGAGAACATTTGTCTACAGCTGCAACAGACAATGACAGTCAATGTCAGTCTATGTAACAGTTTAAAATGTTTGCCAATGTCTGTGTGTAATGTTGACAGTCACTGTCAGACAGATGAGAGTTTAAAGTGTTTGTCCTTGACTGTGAGCGATGTCCACAGACACTGACAGTCCAGGTGAATTTTCATAAAGTCTAAGATCGCCTGTCAGTGTCACCAGCAGTCCGACACAGTCATGGGCAGGCATAGTAAAATTCTGTCAACGACTGTCAGTGTCAATGGAAGTCTCTAGCAAACAAATGCAGTAAATTTCACAGTCTTTTTCAGTTTTGGGCAGTCTCTGACAGTCGAAAAATGACTGTCACTGGTAAGGACAGTCATTTTTTTTTGTTCATAGTGTTAGTTGTTGACGCTCATGACAAGTTGCCTTTATAATACAACATTTCAAATGTTATAGATATGTTTATTTGTTGACGCTCATGACAAGTTGCCTTGATAATACAACATTTCAAATGTTATAGATATGCTTAGGTGACTTAGTGACTTCGGTATTTAGTTATTTGTTGACGCTCATGGCAAGCAGCGTTGATACTGTTTTTATTCTATTAGATTTGTGTAGGAGTTCCCTCCTTAATACTAGAATGAAATTTGAACAGTTTAAATGAAAAATAAATGACGTGTTATCTGACTACCTGAATGTTGTTTCAGTTGTAAAAAAAAATATCTTTAAAAATTTTTATACAGCTATCTGGATGATTCATACTTCATAGATGTATATATTGTTTGCAAAGCAGTCATTATAATTGTATACATAATGTTTTCACTCTATTAGATGTGTGTAGTCTGACTCCAAAACACCGGAATGAAAGTTAATATGTATATATTGTGTTTCTCGTGGCCATCTGCCTTGATAATGTTTTCATCTATTTAAGTTAAGTGTACGACAGTCAGTGCATCTGCCCCTTACCTCCTCATTGGCAATGTAATCTTTCTTCCACTTGGCGGAATTTTAAGCTGACCATACAGTAATTAGTGTATCACTTACCTCCTCATGATTGGCGGGGATATCTTGCTTCCGCTTGACGTTATTGTAGACTGTCCGCAACTTAGTAAGTGTATCCCTTAACTACTCGTAATGGCTGGAAAATCATGCTTCTACTTGACATAATTGTAGGCCGCCCGTAAAGTACTAAGTGTAACTCTTACCTCCTCGTGATTTGCGATGTAATCTTTCTTTTGCTTGACGAAATTGCAGACTCTCCTTTAAATACTGACTGTACCACTAAACGCTTCATTATTGGTTTGGATATCTTGCTTCAATTTGACGTAATCGTAGGTTGTCCATAAAATACTTTGTGTACCCCTTACCTCCTCCTGAATGGTAGGGATATCTCGCTTTTGCTTGGCGTAGTTGTAGGCTGTCTTTGAAATAATAAATGTACCCCTTACCCCCTAATGATTGGTGGAGATATCTCGTTTCCGTTTGACGTAATTGTACGCTGTCCATTAAGTACTCAGTGTATCCCTTACCTCCTTTTGATTGCCAAAGATATCTTCAACTTGACGTGATTGTGGGATGTTCTTAAAGTACTAAGTGAACCCCACCTCCTCATGATTGGCGGGGGTATCTTGCTTCCGCTTGATGTGATTGTAGGCTGTCCGTAATGTTCACATGGTTTGAATGTCATTACAAGGAGCAAACATTTAGATGTTATCTTGTGTTTCATGTGCTAAAGGCGCTAAATTTTTGTATCGGTCAAGGAAACCTAAGATGGCAACCCTTGGACTCAATTTAAAAACTAGTTTTTGGTTGGAAGGGTCCACATGAGATAAAAAGAAAAATATCTGATACCACAAACGAATTGAGTCTTCCTAATGGGTAACTAATAGCAGTCTATGCTTACCATTTATAAACTTCAGACGAGCCAGAAAACAAACAGTCGACGAAACGGACCTGGACGATTATGAAGGGCAATCTGAACCAAGGAAAGTCTGTTATAATGAAACCTGTAGTTGGGTATCCCGAAACGAGTTATACACTTTCCAAAGTTTAGTAGGACGGAGAAGCATGAAAATAAACCTTCAAAATTCTCCCCTTAAATATGCCCATTTACGTTGAGTCAAGATTTGTAGAGTTTATGTATTTTCGTACATTTTCATCCGATACATTTTAATTATTTATTTATGTATTCATTCAAATCTGATGTTATTGTTTTGCACCGATGTACAGTTGTTACTATTTTACGAATTTGGTACATCATCTTAAGCAAATTGACATTTTATATACCTATATTTTTTCATATTTTCTTCACGTACTAAGATACTATGGTTGATATTTTTCTACAGTCGAATATTGTTTGATACTTCAGCTATTATATATACTTAGGTGCATCTGTTGGATCCTAGGCTAATTCATTTTTACTTAGATTCATCAGACGTAAGGATATATTATCTGGATTTTGACATATGTATATCGTAAAATATCATCCCGTGAGCCAGCATATGAAGCACAAGGCGGGATGTTATTTTACTATATTCCAGCTTTCAAAAGTGAGATAACTTGTTTATCGTCTTTTATTTTTTTTTATTTCTATACAATAGTTTATATATACTATATAAAATATATAATAGTTAAGGTTTTGTGTCAAATTATCACAAGGTTGAAAGGGAAATTAGGTTAATTCATTTTTTTACAAAATGGGAAATGTTTTATAGTTATTTTATGACTTCTTAATATTTCTTGTCGGCTAACGTTATTAAATTTAGAAATTTTTTGGTCGAACCATGTTGGCAAATCGAAATAAAGTCGTTTTTTTTCATTGTAGAACCTCTCATTGTTTACCTTTGTCTTCTAGTTCCTAGGAACTTTTATGACGTCACAGTGTAAACAAAATTGTGGCTCTGCTCAAGTTATCAGCGACCTAGTTTCCGTATATTTTCGAACGTCTTGTTTTTATATTTGTGTATTGCTGACGGTAATTTGTTTACAAAATTAAAAACGGAAACTAGAATAGATTCTTTATCCAATTAAGATTTATTTCATGTGAAACGGATAAAAGGGATATTGCTTGTCAAACATTGGGAGAATTGCCTTGATAACTCTAGGTGAACCTCTTAATATGTTCCGGTCAACCGGATATGGTTTTTGTGGAAGGGCTCTACAGGCTGAGATAGGCGGAGGGAAAGACGATAACATATATTATTTGATATTGTATGTGCTTTGATACGTTCTTCCGTAGTTCATTGGCTTTCTTTGCGCTCTCGTTTGCCCCATTCACTCTAGCTGTGATTAGAACGGGTCTAAGAAAACTTGAAAAAAAAATAAAGAAGTCCTAGAATCGTGTCATGTCTATTCTATCCATGCTTCATACCTTATGATGACCGTAAAACTTCTAGAGGGATGATAATCACGTGATACCAAATTTATGCCTGTTTTGTCAAAAATGAATCAAAAAATGGGAGATATTATACTTTGTTGCTTATTTCAATTGTTGCAACACAAATTTGATATATATTTTTCCCAAAATTACACCTTTTTCCTCTCTCGCGGTACCAAATTTATACATCTTTTGTAAAAAATGACCCCAGAAGTGGGAGATATTATATGTCGATGTTTATTTAAATTGTTGCGACACAACATTTATATGTACTTTTTCCCAAATTACCTTATAAGACTTAACTATTTTGCATTTTAGCTATTTTCCTTTTTCGAGATTCCAAATTTATGCATCTTTCGTCAAAAATAAATCCAAAAGTGGGAGATATTATGTGTTGGTGCTTATTTCAATTGTCGTCACACAACATTTTTATGCATTTTTCCAAATATACCATGTAAGACTGAAATATTTTGCAATTTAGCTTTTTGCCTTTCTAGCGATACCAAATTGTTGCATCTTTTGTCAAAAATGAATCCAAAAGTGGGAGATATTAGTGCTTATTTCAATTGTCGGGACACAACATTTATATGTATTTTCCCCAATATTACCTTATCAGATTGAAATATTCTGCATTTTAGCTTTTTCCCTTTCTCACGATACTAAATTTATATATCTTTTGTTAAAAATGACCTCAAAACAAGGAAATATTATTTGTCAATGCTTATTTCAATTGTCGCGACACAACTTTTTTCGTGTATTTTTCCCCAAATTACCTTGTAATGCATCTTTTGTCAAAAAAGAATCCAAAAATGGGATATATTATTTGTTACTTATTTCAATTGTCGCGACACAACATTTTTGTGTATTTTTTCTAAAATTACCTTGTAAGACTGAAATATTTTGCATTTTAGCCTTTTGCCTTTCTTGCGATACCAAATTGTTGAATCTTTTCTCCAAAATGAATCCAAAAATGGGAGATATTATAGGTTGGTGCTTATTTAAATGTCTCGACACAACATTTATATGTATTTTCCCCAACATTACCTTATTAGATTGAAATATGTTGCATTTTAGCTTTTTTTCCTTTCTCACGATACTAAATTTATACATCTTTGTTAAAATTGACCTCAAAAGTGGCAGATATTATAAGTCAGTGATTATTTCAATTGTTGCGACACAACATTTATATGTATTTTTTCCAAAATTACCTTACAGGACTGAAATATTTTGCATTTTAGCTTTTTGTCTTTCTCGTTATACCAAATTGTTGCATCTTTTGTTAAAAATGAATCCAAAAGTGGGAGATATTATGTGTCGGTCCTTATTTCACTTGTCGCGACACAATATTTATATGTATTTTTCCCAATATTACCTTATAAGATTGAATTATTTTGCATTTTAGCTTTTTTTCCTTTCTCGCGATACTAAATTTATAAATCTTTTGTTAAAATTGACCTCAAAAGTGGCAGATAGTATATGTCAGTGATTATTTCAATTGTTGCGACACAACATTTATATGTATTTTTTTTTTCCAAAATTACCTTATAGGATTGACATATTTTGCATTTTAGCTTTTTGTCTTTCTCGTGATACCAAATTGTTGCATCTTTTGTTAAAACTGAATCCAAAAGTGGGAGATATTATATGACGGTGCTGATTTCATTTGTCGCGACACAACATTTATATGTATTTTTCCCAATATTACCTTATAAGATTGAAATATTTTGCATTTTAGCTTTTATCCTTTCTAGCGATACTAAATTTATACATCTTTTGTTAAAAATGACCTCAAAAGTGGAAGATATTATATGTCGATGCTTATTTTAATTGTTGCAACACAACATTTATATGTATTTTTTCCAAAATTAGCTCATAAGATTGAAATATTTTGCATTTTAGCTGTTTTCCTTTCTCGCAATACCATATTTATGCATCATTTGTCATAAATGAATCCAAAAGTTGGATATATTATATGTTGGTGCTTATTTCAATTGTCGCAACACAACATTATTTTTTTTTCAAAATTACCTTTTATAAAACTTTTCTAATTATTACCTTATATAAAACTTTTTTGAAAGGGTGTGATGAAGTAAAATATTTAAAAGAAAATGAGTTATTTAATTCATTTTTAAAGATTTAGTATAAACTGCATAATGAAAACCTGACCTTTCAAATATATTTATGTAAAGATTTACAAAAAGTTATATCGCGTTATGTAAAACTTCTTCGAAATGGTATGATAAAGTAAAATATTTAAAAAAGTGAATTATTTTGGTCATTTGTGAAGATTTAGTATAATCCTGACTTTTCAAACATATTGATGTAATGATTTACAAAAAACTATATCACAACTGCATGTGACTTATATAACATATTATATTAGTCCCAGATCACAACATATAAAACCAAATACTTCAAAAGGATATAATAAAATAAAATATTTAAAAAAAATGAGTGATTTTGGTCAATTGTAAAGATTTAGTAAAAATCACATAATGAAAATCTGACTTTTGTCATTTATAAAGATTGGGTTAATAGGGGGTATACCCGGGAAGTGCGGCTTGCTTTTTCAGACGAGATGGAAACGGGATTGAGGCAATTAAATCGCTGAAAAACGGATCTGAGACTCGAATACGCGTTCTTATAATTCTACACGACTGCTGTTTTCATTTTTGTAGCTGGAAAATATTATCTGACATGTTTCATAATCTATATATATATAACTGCATTGGTATTTTTTCGCATTTGCTTATCAAAAAGAACGCTACGTGGAAATAATTTTTTATAACCTCAGCTATCGCTTATAAAAATGCAATCTAACTAAATATATATAAGATAACCTAGTTTTAAATAGTGATCCTCGCGGCAGCTTTCAAGTGCACTTGAAGTTCACTAGTGAACGCGAAAATACCTGTCATGGAATAGTTACCTATTCCAAAAAGGTGAACTTCGCGACAGCTAAGAGAACGCGAAGTGCACTTGAAAAGTGAACTTCAAGTTCACTTAAAGTGCACTTTTTGGAACATTGCGTCTGCACCCATCTGTACGTCTACCACCATGTGCTACAGGTATAGTTAGAGTTTGGTTCTGGTGCATGCATCTTTGACAGAGTTATGGACCTTAGACTTAGAAAATTTAGGTAAAATCTAGGTTTTCCAGTCTTTTTTCTAAACAGTTCCAGATATTAAGCTAATATTTCCTATGTCTCTATGAGTTACAGATCAAATTTGAGTACCGTTCCATTCCATTAATTTTTCATTGAGTTATGGGTCTTGGACTTTGAAAACTTTTTCATCACTATTTTTGCTGGAATAAAAAAGAATTATTCCACCGGTAGAGGATTTATGTATTGCCTTGCAATACAATCCATACTTGTTTTCATTTAATTACCCTTTTTTTAACTACAGTGGGTTGCTGTGCTGATGTCATGGTCTCATGTTCATTTACTCAATATCCTTTCGTAAAATATTTAAAACAATAATTTGTTTTTTATTGCAGTGTGGAGTTGGTAAAACAATTCACCGTGGTAGAGATGTATGCACTTTATTTTTCTTAGTTATGGTGTACTTGTACATGAGATAATATATTACATGTACACTTTGTTCAATTACTATTATCTTAATTCATGTCAATTCTAAAAAACCAAAGGATTAACTCCCTCCATTAGTTTAGTCCTTATCTATATATGTGATATATAGATAATTCAGATTTCGTTTAGTTTCATGCATTTTTTAAAACACTTTTGAGATTATGGGTTTCCTTTGTTTAGGTTCTATTGCTGCTATTGAGGAATAAATTTCCGAAATGGTCATACAGCTCATTAAAATTATCGCAGTTGGAGTTAACATGTATGTTATGGTCTCATCTTTATTTACTCCATAGCTTATCGTAAAAGATTTGGTACTTTTTCTTGTGGTAATACGTGTATACGTTGAATGAAGAATGCATATAAGCTATTCCAAAAACAATACAGATTCTGACAGTTTTAAAATTGAAACTTCACCTTATTTCATTCATTATATATCTATTTAACATTTTGTGAAATAACGATAAAGAAATATAGGACACTTTGTTTTTGATACGGACTTTATCATGGCGTAACGAGCCAAGGCCTCCCAAACGTGCTCCTTTCATATTGGCCATGATAAACTTCCCAACAAAAATAAAAAGTCATGAATTCCATACTCACTGTGACAAATTGGGCATGAGAGCGGTCATAGCTAAAACAAGTCATCTGAGAGTAGTAGTGGAAAGAGTAGTTCAAGGTTGCCATGGGTAAATCAGGTCAGAGCAGTCGTGGCTTTGTCCAGAACTGTCAGGATTCTAGCTCTGCGCATAACCAGTCAGCGCGGTCAGATTCTAGAGCAGATTTCATGCAATATTAGAGCAGACTTAATATCTGTTCTTATTAAACTTAGAGGAGCATTTGTGACTATCTTTATAAGTGGATATGTCTAAACCCCACTGTTTGAAATTGTGTGTCAAGCCCCCCNCCCCCCCACCCCCACCCCTCGAACAAAGAAACACACACACACACACGCACTTAAACTCCATTAAGGTGGCTCACGCATTACATTTTTGAATTTGTGTACTCCTCTGGTTTTCTTCAGTTCAATGGTTTAAAGAATGTTGCACACGGACCCCTCTCTCTTTATTCCATGACTATCGTCTAGAGGTCAAGCTAAATCGACTGACAAGTTTTCATAAAATCCTTGATATTTGATATAACTTCCTAGCTTTCAGAAAAAAATAGTAATCATTTTAAACTAAAGGAAATCCATAGAATTCCACATTCAATTATTTTTAGTGTCTTTTATCTCCGTAAAAGCACATGGATCTATATAATTCTTTTGAACATTTCATTAAGTCTACAATGCTTAATAAAAAAATTACTTAGTATTTTCATATTACTTATTTCAGATAATAGAAATACTTACATTACTTGAGCAATTATTGATTATTACTTACTAATTACTTAAAATTACTTTCTTTTTCTTAGTAATTACTTACTTTTTGGGAGTTCACACTATGAGTGCCTTAGTTCTTAATGTTATCTTTTTATTTCCGTGCATTGTAGCTGTCTCACGTCCTTGTTTTGTCTTTGTTTTTATCTGTTACCGTTTTTGCCATGTCTTTGGACTTCCATTTTTGTAGTCATCGCTTCCCTTGTTCCTTCGGTATTCTACTGCCGTTGTTTTTCTCAGTAATTACTTAGTATTTGCATACTACTTATTTCAAGTAAAATACATACATAGATTTACTTGAGAATTACTTAATATTACTTACTATTGCTAACGAATTATTAAGTAATGTTTTATTTACTTTTATCAAGTTAAATGATTACTTAGAACAATAATTTATGTTTACTGACTACGATGTGTAACGTTTATTATATGTTCCTCCAAATTATGTGCGTGTGTTTGAATTCTGCTTGATGAGCAAGGGGTAAAGTAAAGGGAAGAGCAATAGATCGAAACTCAAATATCACAAAACACAGACATATGAAACTACATGTGTATGGAAATTATGAACAACTAAGGAACCCATCGCAGATGACCAAATTTTCTTCCCATTGACTGACACCAGCTCGGTAAACATGCAGTATGATAGGTATGTATTAGTTTTAGGATAAAAAGGTATTTTACTGTAGTTTTTTACTTAACACTCAGAAAACGTTTACTTAGTAATTTTGAATTACTTATTTTTTTTTTTTTTTTTGCAACTTACAAATTTCAAATAATTTGCTAATAAATTACTTATTAGTCATAGAACAACACTAAAACTGTAATTTTATGATCAATTTGATAATAAATTATTACTTTAAAGATAAATACAATTTGCACTTTAGAATGTCTGTAAACACAAAGACAAAGCTGATTAATTGTCCGGATTTGTTTTGACTTTAGCATTTTTTATTATCTATTTTGGAAAATTAAAAAAATATGGAGAACAAAGGAAATTAGTACTGTATAAACAAGCTGCTTTTCTTCAAAAAGCAGTCGTGGGCGCAAACAACCCTAATTGTATCTTCTTTTGTAAAATTCACCATGCGACAAAACCCTGTAGCTTGCGTACATATTAAATATTAAGTAACCAGGTCAGGTCCTTGCGTATATTTAAAGTTCAGATTTCCCCTCTGTATCCGATTATCATCTGTGATTTATTAATTTAACTATTATAACACCCTAAATAAACCAAAGACTTGTATAGTGAAATAAAAATGGTGGTCTTGACTAAACATATAATCAACCTATGAACATGTACAAAAAATAAAAAAGTATGCAACGTCGTCTGCTCGGTAGATCTATTTGGTTTTATGCATTTTAAACATTTTTTGAAATTATGGATTTCCTTTGTTTGGATTCTAGTGCTGCTATTGAGGAATAAATTTCCGAAATGGCCATACAGCTTCTTAAAATTATTGCAGTTGGAGTATGTGTTATGGTCTCATGTTCATTTACTCCATATCCTTTCGTAAAATATCTAATAGACAGTGTATTCAGTTCACTGACCTACATTTTTCTAAACTATTTATAAATTGTTTTCACTTGTTCTTTATTAGTTTGACGTTAAACATAAGTTTTTAATTGGAACAAAATTTAAATAATTGCAATAATACGCAAATAACGCAGAGTCTACACTGATCGTGTAAGAAAACAATTAGATATATTGCCCTTCTTAAATGGGGCACTTTTCCGTAAAGTGATGATGCAAATTACAAATAACCCCCATTCGGGCCCTATCACAAAATGCATCACTCTCCATAGCATCCGGCTTCACCTCGCCAATACTATATGCGTAGGGGCTAATGCATAAAAACATCAGCTTAATGTCATGAATGTGTAAATAAAGTTTATTGGAATTAATGTTCTAATGAAATAGTTATGCATATTTATCAGACTTGAATTCGATACTTTGTGGTAAATTCTGTTTTCAGGTAAATCTTGTATTTGACTTTAATAAATTTTATTTTATATCAGATTTAAATAATCTTTCATGATTGGTGTAGAAGTAGTCATGTGGTATTCATTAATCTGTGGTATTTATTCTATCAGTCAATATCAGGATATTGACCGGTCCCAATTTTCTGATAATGACCGGTGGCTTTAACTGTGCTTTTTGAATTGAGTTGTTTTTTTTTCAACAAACACACTAACTGAAGTGTTTAATGTGACTTATAAAATTGTAATTTAATTTCCATAACAATACCTTTTAATATTTCTAATTTTTATGAAACTGTTGTTTTTTGATAAGTTAATGTTAACAAAATAAAATGCGATATATAATATAGAAATAACAGATACACAAAAAATTTCAGACGAATGATATGTATAGTACGAGTACAAATTGTTTTGTTTTATTTAAAGATGGGTTATTTAACTTCCTCATGGTAAAAAGAAAGATAGGTAAAAAAATCTGTTATATTTTATGTGTGTGACTTTAAACAGGACATGGTTTCAACTGATGAAAAATAAACTGTAAATATTCTTCAATAAAATAAACGCAATAGTTACTTATATAGAGAGAATTATCACGATAGAGACTGCCCTTGGGATAGCGATATGGACTGACATCTCGATAATACCCTCGCCTTCGTCTCGGACATTATTTAGGTGTCAGTCCATATCGCTATCCCTTGGGCAGTCTATATCTTCTGATAATTCTCTCTATATAAGTAACTATTATATAAATAGCAGTGACATTGAACAACAGGAGATTTTTTTAAGTACATTAGATTATTATCTACTATATTCAATTCAAGGATCTTAGTGAAGTATCTGCACAAAATAAGATATAGATAACAGAAATAAGAGAAATAAGTAATTGTTATTACTTATTAAGAAAAGTTGAAGTTAGTAAAAGAAATACTGAAAAAAGGTTAAAGAACTACCATGTACAAGTAATTGAAATAAGGGAGCAAGTAAACAAAATACTGGAATTAAGGAGCTGAAATACTTTGGGAAGAAGTAACGTAATGTGAATGCCAGAAACTAGAAATCATAGCAGAGAAACCAAAGCAAATAAAAAGCGTACAGTATAGCCAGAGACTTACAGTGACAAAATGTAAGATAATTTTCTTCAAAATGTGTCATTCGACCGCCTGTGAAGTTTTCTACACCGTAAATTTGGATTTGAATGGAAAATGTTTAAAGGAAATGCTTCAGTTACTATACTTCTTTTAGTATGAAATAATTTCTTGGCTTATTCCGTTATTAGTGCATGATTTCAGAAAATATTGGTGGCAGAAGAAATAAACTATTACAAAATCGCGGTTTGGTTCTGGATACATTTGTGTAGTCCCTTTTGTATCATATATTCAATGAAAAAAGTCAGAAATGTTACTTAAAGGTAAAGTGTTTGCTTCAAATCTCTGGATTGGTTTGAAAAAGCACATGAACTACAGGATTCAATAACTTAACCTGCTCATTATTTTTGTACTTTCAAGGCTTGAAATTACCTGTTCTGCTATTTCATTTAAATTTGATGATTCTTACTCAAGATTACAACTAAGTTTACCTCCAAGGCTTTATATTACTAATTATGATATCACTTACATTTACTTCTTTTTATTACTACCCAGGATTAATATTACTCATTGTGATTATTTATCTGGCTTTATATTACTTATGCGATTACTTAACTGGCTTGGTATTACTTAATGTGATGACTTAGAATTGCTTCTTTTGATTACTTACCAGGCTTTATATTACTCATTGCAATTACTTGAATTTACATAACTGGATTGATATTACTCATTGCAATTACTTAGAATTACTTCTTTCGATTACTTACTTGGCTTAAAAATACTCAGATTGATTGGAATAAAATTGCTTACTATGATTACTTGAAATAACTTGTTTTGCTTACTTGAATGAATTACTTAGCATTACTTAGTAATATTTGTAATTACTAATAGCTACTAAGTCTTGTGAAAAACTTTTTTACTTAAAAAATACTTATTTTAAGTAAGGGAATTACTAGTTTTTAGCAATTTTAAGTAATTATTTTTTGAGTGTTTTCTACCAAATATAAAAAAGACGTCTTGGTCATATAGAAACTAACTATTTGGCAAGGGCTTTAATTTCACATGTATTTTATATGATTTCCCTGCAATCATAAAAACAGCTTAACGTTTAGTCTTCTCATGACTGGTGGTTTTTGTTATGAAGCCTTTTTAAAAGAGCAAGTCATGTTCCCCGTCGGTAAAGCCGAATATTTTTGTTTTCAGTTTGCAATTTAACAAAATGACAACTTTGTCATAATAATATAGTCAATTAATTCCCCCTTTTATTTTGAATTCTTACCTTTATATGCGGAGAGAAATTTGAAATATACGGCAATGCTAGTTGTATTAATTATTCAACAACATAAATAACATTAATACAGGCAATGCGCATTAGGAAAGTGTAACCGAAAGTTCGGGTTTTATTTAGTGATGTTCGTTTTTTTTGTGTGCTATTCGTTTTAAATTTTATTTTATTCTTTTTTATTTATTTTTTTAGTGTTATCTTTGTATATCTCCTGAAGAAACTTAATTTGACTGTGAAAATAATGATGTTTGGATTTCAATGTGTGCGACAAAATTTTAAAAACTTCAATACACGCCGTATTTATGAAATTTCCATTTTGGGTTTTATAAAAAGCTTTAAGGTTTCATCTATGACATATTTTTTATGTTTTGTGGTCTTTCTGAACCAAAAACATCGCTTCAAAGTTTTCATTTGAATATTACACAAGACTAGTAACCGTAAGTTGAAGGAAAATAAAAAAAATATATATATACAATTATCTGTTCAAATATATTCTACACACACACACACACATAAAAAATACAAAAAAAAAAACCCAAAAAACAAAAAAAACACAAAAAAAAAGAAAAAACAAAAATATAACCAAAAAACAAAAGGCACAAAACCAATCTGACACATGACTATCATTTGTACATGTTGTACAGGGATTTCCCCATACTACTACTTATGATGATGTATATATATAGGCAAGTTTCCACATTGACTGGATTTATAGACGGTTTATATATATTAATAACTTGCCCATCTTCCCGGATTTGCGAATATTTACGCTTATGCAGGGCCTAAAAAAATGAAAATATAACGGTCTATGGTAGGAACCCAACGGAGTTAAAATTTCAGATATGAAAATCGAGATTGCCTTCACACCAAGGGATTTGGCTGTTCTTCGAATTCACAGATATAACAGACAGATTACACTGCCCTCCCGCCAACTCTGTATGTGACCGAAAGGATGTAAAATAGTGTAAACCACTCATATATATATATATATATATATATATAT